>CAJPEV010000209.1:128415-162690 GCA_905338385.1 Darwinula stevensoni | reverse complement strand
CAGGTGAGTTGCTGCGACGAAATTCTCTCGTCGGCCTTGATTGATAGCGATTTCCGGGCGATGAGCTAGGTCGTCGTGGAGAGAAGGATCTTCCTGGGGATCGTCCGGGACGATATGACTGTCCACGTGCTCGTGCTCGGCAGTCCCGTAGCAGATGACCTCTTTTGCCGCAATAGAGGCAACTTTGCTCCAAAGCATAAGGGCAAAAGGCCACCTGATGGTCATGAGCACCACATCCATAACATGCGCGATCTTGAGGAGTGGGCCAATTTCGCGATGTCTGTGGTCCACCTGACGCTCCTCGTCGGATGGCATGTGTATGAGAATCGGAAGTTGGCTCCGAGTCCGATGATGACGCTGCGAGGGACATGACTAGTTTCTGCTGAATTTTCCCCAACTCTTCTTTCAGCCAGGAGTCTCCATCATATATATGTGTTCCTTCCAAAGCGGCAATGGGAAGGTCGGTTGAAGTGCCGATAGAGGCGTTGAGCTCTTCGTCTCGAGCTGCCTCCACGGTGTCGTCAAGGGTTGCGGTTTTCTTCGACAGTACCGCTCTGCGGACGACAGGGCTGAGTCCCTTAGCGAATGTCATTTTCGCAATCTCGTTAGTGAGGACTTTCCCTACCTCACTATCAGCGGTAATCTTGTTTCCGAGGAGGAAATCATCAAGTAAAAGTTTGACCCTTTGACCGTAATCGTAGACTTTCTCTGTCGGCCTTTGCGAGACAGAAAGTAATTCAGACAAGGCCGAGGCTGGGTCCTTCTTCTCACCGAACCGTTTCCTGAATATTTGAGTAAATTCCTCTAATGAGCAAGTTAGCAATCCTGGGCGTGCACGAACATATTCCCGTGCGGGTCCTTTGACACGCAAAGCCGCCAAGTGCAGAATCTGTCGATCCTGATAGACTCCTAAAACTTTCACAAGTTGCAGTGACTGTAGAAAATCTTCCAGTGAGACTGATCCGGGAGTTTCCCGGCCTTCAAAAATGGGTATGAATAGCGACGCGTTTGACAAGGAAATCATCTGGGGCAATGGCGGATTGCTTTGGTTAGTTTCAGTAGTTAGTGGAGGGTCGGGAGTGGGAGTAGTATTCGCGTCGGGCGCTGAAGTAATACTCTCATCGGGGGCTTTTTCCGCCATCGAACTATCGGGTGAAATCATGCGCAGCGCTACAGTAAATAAGTGATTTCGAGGGAAAGAGGATAGCAATTAGCGCGACAGCCCGGAATGTTTTCTATGAATTTGGAAGAGGTAAATATAGAACGGATGTTCCTGGTACCGACCAAATTTTCGGGAATCAATGAAGATCCAAACGCACGTCGGGGATCACCAATGTAGGTTGATGATCGCCCACTGCTTTGATTTATCTAGAAAAGTACCTGGGGATGTTATCTGCGAAGGTTGCGGTGTTCGGAGAGGTTCGTAAGAGAGACCTCTGTGATCGGTAGCAGGTAGTCCGTTAGTTGCGCAAACCGCAGGTGCGGCTCAGGTGGAATGCGTTAGATGACGAAGTAGTGGCTGCCCCTTCTGTGACAATTTTAAAGAAGAAACTGGATGCTTTTATGGACAAGCAAAAAGGTGTGGGGCAATGTTGACGTTAGGTACTAGACAGTAAGTAACTAGGATAGGCAAATAACAAAAAAAAAAAAAAACAAAACAAAACGAAAAGACAAACATATTTAGCTTTAAGAGGGTTAGGCCTACCCTGAAATTAAGGAACGCTCGACACGTGATATCGAAATGGGCGAAATCGCCTCTTGATAACACTATCTTGAAAACTAGCAGACGACGGCTGTCTTCCAATCCGAGAGCAGGATTTATAATGAGGTGATATGGCTTCCTTCATGTGTTGTGAGCTTCAGGCAGTCTGCTCTTTTCATCTTGGGGTTTCATGGCATCTGGAAGAGTTTTATAATTCGTTGGCCTTTGCCAAAATATCCTCATAAATGTCGAAGATCGAGGAAGAGTGGAATTTACACTGGCTGGTATGGCATAATGATGCCATTAAGTTGCGAGACGCTCTTCGGGCAGCTACAGAGGTGAGTTCAGTCAACCTTAGACTTGACATTAGACGTTTGATAGGAACTAAGGCCTCTTTTTCACGGGCCAATAGGATGGATTCGAATGAATTTCTTTGGTAGACTTAAGTGTATCAGTAGGTGGTAAGGTTTCAAGTTGGAAGCCGTAATGGATTTATTGTGGGTTGTGGTGTCAGGCCATCTGAAGGGTTAGGACCCATTTCACAAGTTAAAGAGATAAAGAATATAAATTTGAAGCATAGAAATTTCATCCAGGCTACTGCAAGCCATGGCCAAGCTCTAGCTCAATTTATGTACCACTTCTATAGGGTGATGCATAAAAAATGTCAAGATATTAGTGTTCATTTCTTGACTTATAGATGAGCCTGAGACCAATAACCATGCATTCATTTATTTATCCTCTCAGCCCCATGAAAACATAAATTTGTAGCTGCCAGGGTACACTTGCAGCAGCTATTCAACCTAGACACCTCCAAGTTTCTCATGCCATGCATCCTTCAAAGGGAGAGGGTACTGGGGAGATGCAGTATGAGTATGATGCCAAGCCAATGTCTTCAAATGAGGACCCATTACTCATCTTTATGGTGAGGTGTGATATGAAAATTTTCAAAGTTCCTCAGTTGAATAGCTGCTGTGGGTGTCTGGTACCTACAAATGCATAGTTATCATATATCAGGGAGGAAAGATAGATGCATACTTGACATGACTTGTAGGCCTCTGCCTCATCTGAGAGTTGAGAAATAAATGTAAATTTCTGTTTTTTTAAGTGCCACCTTGTATTAGGAATTATTTATATCAGCTATTTTGAAAGAAGAGCTTGAACATTGCAAGATTCAACATACCTGATTAATTTATATACTGGGTATGCTAAGAAAAAAAAAGCATCGTGTTTGAGACCTCACAAAGTTTACTTGTAGAAATCCAAGATTTGCCAAATTTCTTTAACATAGAAAATGTTCTCAAGTTTGTATCAATAAAGTTTTGAAGTCTCTTGGCCTTTGGGTCAACAACAGCAACAGTCATTGAAACTTCTATGAGAAAATCTAGCTTTCCATGCATTGGTAGACAGCAGTTTCAGCAGTGTCCTTCAGATGCATCCTATTTTTTGCCAAAAAGCCAGCTGTGGTAGCATTATTATGGTAGCATTCTTATTGCAATGTCATTGAAAGCACAGTGTCGGCATGTCCTATCTTTTAAAGGAAAGGTCACTGGGTTAAAGGGTATTTTTAAAAGAAGACCCAAGAAGGAAGAGATTCTGCAGAAGAGTCCATGCTTTGCTATCAAAGCATGGACTCTTCTGCAGAATCTCTTTCTTCTTGGGTCTTCTTTTAAGTCTCACCATGTGGTGAATAGGAAATGCTTGAAATATTCATGGTGTTTTCAATTGAAAATAGCATAAGTATTTGTTAAATGTATGCTTGTTACCATCTGGGAACATCTTAAAAATAACAAGTCAGTACCATATCTGAGTAAAAGACCTTTGGCCTGATTTTGTAGCAATTTCTTGTTTTTTTAAATATATTATATCATGTCTTAAGAATATATATTTTGCATATTTGGTCTTATATCTTTATCTTAATATATTTCTGACTTCTTACAAATTCTACCTGCTGTGCTTTCTCTCATTTGGCAAATTTATCATTTTTTGGCAATAATACAAAACTGCAATAGTATGACCTAATTTCAACAATTTGATGCAACATATATTTTTTCAGTCCCTCTAGGAAAATGTGTATGAAATTTGAACGTTTTTCTCAAAGACTCTCATAACTTATTCTTTAAAGGGTTAAAATCTACTCCCATCTTAACCCAATATTTATCCAGGTCACAGATCTGCAACAACCTAAAATGACTTCTTGAAGTTATTAGATAAGTTTCTTTTGGAACTTGCCTAAATTTTGCAGAGCTACACTTACTTAAGTTTTTGAGCTGTGCTCCCCTCATCCAATGAATGATGGCCAAAAAAAAGTAAGCCTTTGCTTTCTTTGCTTTAAATCTTTGCTTTAAAATCCATATTTTTGAATGGATTGTTTGACAATTTTGAATGAATGTTTTTTATTTTTATTATGTTCATCAAGACCTATTGTAGTTTCATGCACCTTTGGTTACCCACTCTTGAGTTATGGTACATTATGTCAAAATGGTCAAAATTCTGAGTGAACAGGCATGTGACTGCTGCTGCAAGGCATGAATCTACATTCAATTTCCATTTTAAAGAAGAATACGTTATTCTGGACAGATCATTGGGAAAACTTAATAGGATGTTGTAAAATTGATTTTTTTGTCATCTGAAAATGTAGTGCATTAGCATAAATTTCCAGGTGTTCCCATGCACTTGTGAATTTCTGCCTCACAACAGCAATCGCAACTGATCTTGAAGAACATATAAGACAAGGTTCATTTAACTTTTCAAGTCAATCCAATCGAAAATATGGATTTCACAGCAAAAGTAAAAGTGGCTTATATTTTTTTGGCCAACCCTCTAAAAAAAAAATAGTGACTGAAGCAGAAAGCAAGGCTTCCACCCTTGCTTGCATTTCTGGGATTCTGTGATTTGACTAATGTCATACACAATAATGATGAGTGCTTGAACCTTGTAAAGAGTTCTCATCTAATTTGTGTGGAATTGATACAGTTTTTTTTAATCTACTTCATAGCTTTTTTTAAATTATTGTACTGTGGTATGTGAGATGAAAATGGATCTTGCAGTTCTGTAACATTGGGTGAGGGTGAATATTGAGACAATACATGCATTTTCCCCCTTCCCATATATGAGGTGACCATTCCTCAACTCTTTTAAGTTCATTGCAGAGGAGCTGATGAAAACAGTAACATACATTACTACTTGAGGGCTGTGGCTACCCAGAGTTTCTGTTGTGGAGTCAGACCTTCCTATGAAGCAGGAGCAAGGCAGCAACACAGCTTGGGGGTGTTTGTTGCATGTTGCTGATCATCTAGACCACTTGGTCCTGGAAACAACAGGGATAAAACATGTCCAGATACACTGGCATTCCAGGTTTCAAGTGTGAAAATGTGCATTGTAGTCAATGCCAATGTGCTGGCTCCCGGTGCTTGCACACCTCCCTCCACCACAAGTACAATGCCAAACAGCTACATTGCAGGAATACAATAAGGTCATACATCACCAAGACCTGATCCTGAGAGATCAGGACCCTGTACCTCCGAACCGCCTCTCCTCATGACGGCTGTGCTGGACCAAAGTGGCCTCTCCTCATGCAGCCAGCATCAATGAGGGACAGAGGTGGAAACAAGAATGGGCCTCGGCAGATGTAAAAAACATAAAGCCTTGTCCCAGATCCCACCACTGAGCCTCCAGGTTTCAACCTTCCTCGCCGCCAGTGGACCACCATCAACCACATCAGAACCCAACAAAGACAATGTGGACACCTGATGCACGAATGGCACATCAAAGACAGTGTGAGATGAGACTGCGGTCATGACCAGCAAACTGTCAATCACATCGTCAAAGACTGCTGCATCTTCACCTTCAGTGGTGGAACCACCGAAGTCCACTCCGCCTCTCCTTAAGCAATCAAGTGGATTAAAAACCTCAAAATACACATGTTAAAAAAAAAGCTGTTCCATCATCCATACAAAGGAAGATGTGTGAAAATGTGGTGTTTCTTTGTAGTAATATCCACCTGCATCCACTGGGGGTGGACAGCAAGTGAATGGAAGGAGTTTAGGAGATGGATTTGGAACCAGGTGGTTGCCTCACCCTGGGTGAATTATGAATTGGGTAGAAATCTTCCAGCAGGTAATTTCCACCTAGGCGACATTTACCTGGTTCCAAATCCACCTTTAGGGGTGAACATTATTTTAAGGGTGAAAGCTCTGTATTGAAGTGTTTCAATGTCTATCATATTCAGTTGAAGATGCATGTCACAATGTTGGCACATTGTCTGGAGCCATGAAAATAATGGTCTATGAAATTCTTGAATTAGAAAATGTTCTTTATAAGCTCAATGTTACACTTCTGCAACAATGTTGTTTGGAGAGTATTTGAGCACCTGGGACAGAAAGTAACTACAGAGATCCTTTATTGGAACCATTGGAAGGCTACTATTTATAAGGAAAAGAATTTTAAAAGGATTTTGATATTTGGTACATAGAGGGTTAGAGGTGTTACATGTGCTAGGGATGCTAAAGTTCTTCTTTACTTGTAATGCAATCACTTTCACATATGTTAATTTCAGGACAAAATTGAACAAAAGGATCCTAGAGGACGGACTCCACTGATGCTGGCTGTTACTCTAGGTCATCTGGAATCAGCTAAAGTTCTTCTTGAACACAATGCTAATGTCAACATTGAGAATGATGAAGGTTGGTCAGGTGAGTTTTTTAAAGTCATTTCTGTCTTGGTTTCTTCATCTTTCTTTATCATAGATCTATCCAAATCCTTCACAAACATGTTTTACCATCTTTTGAACTGACATGTGAGATTTACTTCATCCCCTGGTAACAATGGTCAATGCCTCAAGTTTATTCTTCATTTAAAAAAAAAAACCCGCTAACTCAAGTGAAGGATTAAAAGGTGAAAGTCAACGAAGTGAGCCAACAAAGGAGGAAGGGGGATTGAATTAAGTGTTACTAATGGGACCTCATCAGATAGGGTGAAAAAGATGGAATGGCTGATTAGAATTGTTAAGCATATGAAGTCAGGTGACCAGGCAGTCATATTTCTTTGGAGGCACATATACCTCTTCCTCATCCAACATGTGGAGCAATATCCTTTACATGCATTTTTGCATGCAATACTTCATTAGGTCACTGTAGAGTGACCTCATTCATAGCCACTATAAAATTTAAGTTATCTGAAATGTGAAAAACTAAGAGTAGACACCAAGTGAAAATGAGAGACTGACAGGAATAATGGCAATGTTTCCCTCTTGCAGAAATTTCTGATTTCATACTCTTCCCATAGGCTTCTGTGAGGGGAGGGGAGGAAGTAGAATATGTCAATTTACCTTGCATTATAGAGTTTTTCTTTGTATTTCATCCAGGAAATCAATAACCCCATTATATATAATTTCTTCACGTTCATTGTATTGAACCTAAAGTTAGCTATAAGAAAATTAAGAAAATCACAATTGAGAAGGGACACATGGTTTAGAATATCAGGAAATCCAAGATAGGTAGATTAGAGACAAAAATAAATGTTCAATATTAGTGGTTGAAATGACTGGATATGAAATTATAGATAAATTGGAGTAACACAGCTGGGAAACTGCAATATTTCAATAGAAATTCAGTTCAGAATAAAACCTGCCTCATAAAATAAATAAAAAATAAAATAAAAGAACTTAAAGGTCAAAGGATGATCCATGAGCACATGACAAAATTAGGTGTCACTTCATGCTTTCCATTGATACTCATGTCATTCTTATCCATTGCACCCAAGAGGGTGAGTTTCCTGGGGAAAAAAAAAACATGCAAACAGTGAGCAGTATTATTGTGTTAGAGGTATTCTCTGTAATTCTACTAAGGCTAAGCACTGAACAACAATAGACCTGAAAGTTTTCAATTGTAACAGGATTCAACTTAACAAGTTTCACTTGCAATTTGAAATTTATTTTCAGTAGGGATTATTCTCTTGAATTCCAGTTGTTCAAGAAGCAAATGCAACTGGAGATCCTGAGCTCTTGATGGTAGTCTTGGAGAGTAGAAATGCCCAACGATTCCAGACTCGCAGTCAAGGAATTCCACAGCTCCTCAGAAAACTGAAAGAGGTGTACATAAGTATTGTCTAATTTTGGTGATCAAAATTGATAGTTATGTGGCAGGATTCATGAAGGCCCTATGATTCTTTTTGTAGGCCCCTGATTTCTATGTGGAGATGAAGTGGGAGTTTACCACTTGGGGTAGGCCCTTCTTTTCTTTCTCTTCTCTAATTCTGATTTGGAAATATGTTTCTCACAAACATGAATGTCTCTGCAGTCCCTTTGTTGTCTCGTATCTGCCCATCTGACACCTACAAGGTTTACAAAGAAGGGTCCAATGTCCGCATTGACACCACACTCCTAGGTTTTGAGCAGAACAAATGGGTCAGAGGGAACAAGTCTTTCATCTTCAAAGGAAGACGTGAGTCTCTCCATTTCACAATAAAGGACACATTGAATGGAGACAACCCTAAAGATTTTCTGTGCATGAGATGAACTTGCATGCTGGTGAACAGAAATGATCTTGATGCTTCTTTTCAGAGATTTCTTTCCCCTCTGCAATCTACGGACACAAAAGCTTCATCTATCGCTTGGTTGGAGGTTGGATGAAGTTGGATAATGAGTTTTACTTTGTTGTGATTGGAAATTTTCTTTTGTTGATCCTGCACCATATACAATTGGTCCTTTGCCCATGAACATGGTGGCTGTGAAGTTTGGATGAATTTTAATTTTTCTCTTTGCTAATATTGAGAAAAGTGAGACACTGAGTTGTCCTTGTATGGGTCAGGTAGTTTAAGGTGTTTTTTATGATTACCAGCATATTATCCATCAATAGCTCTTGAAGGGTTATGCAAGGGTCACATGAAGGGGAAAGTTTTGGAGACGAGTGTGCTCGAATGAAAGAGTGTGCAATTCAACTTCTCCATTAGTGAAAGTTGAAAGTGATTAAAGTGTGCAGAATTCTGGAAAATTCAAGAATTTTGCTTCAATAGCAGAGGAGTTCAGGTGATCCATCTGCTTGGTTGAAAAAGGAATGAATGCTCAAAAGTGTCTCAAATAATTCCCCAATAAAAGAGGCTTATTCAAAAAGTTTTTTGAGGAGAATAAGTAGGATGACTTTGCAAGTTTTACATGTAAGATTTTCAATGCTATGGGAGATTTCTTCAAAGTGTTTTTATTTTTAATTTTATAAAAGTCTTTCTTTTATGGCATTCTTTCATCATCCATGCGAGAAAACTTTCTGGCCTTAGGTGAAAGGCAAGTTGAGATAGCACATGATTTGAATATTTCAACATTGACCTATTGAACATGAATAAGTGTTGCCATAAACTTGAAGAGGATGTGGCACACATACTTTCAAGATGCAGGAATTGATGCAAACGAAAAATTGCAATTTATTCTTGGCAAATGATATTCAATAGAAGGAACAGAGTCCAAGTTTTCTAACTTCCATGCAAAAAATGTATTTTTTCACATTAGAGGTGCAGTTTTATTCTCCAACAAAAAAAAAGAAGAAAAGTGAATGGTCACTCTGGCAGTTTCTCAATAATACAGAGAAGTCATTAATCCAGACAAATTCACCAGTCCTTTCATGTCCAGGTTAAAGGGAATTGCCTGTAGTTGGAAATTCTCTACTTTTCTCTCACCACAAATCATTCAATCTTGGCTATGCTCTGCTAATTTTTTTAATTGAAAGCCTCTGTCTCTCTATGCTTTCAAATAGTTTGACCCATGTATGGTGTTGTGCAAGGAGCATGAATCATTAGTATTTTGAAAGTTTTAGCTATATGAAAAAAAAATCATCTCTTGCACATCTCTGTATAAATATGGGGTGGGCCAAAATAAATTTGGGTTATCTTAATCACTCCACAGCACTGGTCCCAAGGAGTTAGCTAAAATTGCAATAGCACCTCTTGGTAGAAAATTTATTCAGCTTTCTAACAATTTCAACAGAATAAAGATTCATAGCATAACATTCATGCAGTTAAATAAGGAGTATAAGAGGTGGCACTGGAAAAGTGAAGAACATTCTTGCAAGATTGTGAATGTGCTAGCAAAGGAATGGATGTCACCTGGAGCATATCTTATAGGTTACTGGTAAGCAGTATAGGAAAAATACATATTTTTCCCACAAACCTGATGTGACAAATTGGAATTTCCTGGAAGGGATATGCAAGCGGACTAAGTGGGCCACCTGCCTGCACATCTCCATTCCCGCGAACCTTGTTCTCAGGTTTGCAAGGGTTTTCCTAGCATGCTGATAAGTGCACCTTTCAAGCACTACCTCTGTTACACTCTGTCTAACTGCATCAGAATGATGGAATAAATCTTAAATCCTTTGACATCAGTGGAAAGCCAAGTAAATGCCACAGCAATATTTTCAAACTTTAGAAACTGCATTGTATAGGGTTAAAGATAACCCAAGCTTTTTTTGGCCTACCCTGTAGTCTTCTTGGGTTAGCAGAAGAAAATATAAAATTTATCCTAACTTGATAACCACCTTTTCCACATTTTGCATGTGTTTGCAGATATACCTATCTATAGCTCACACTGACACCGAACCAGTTCTTTGTAGAGGCCTAAGTCTTGGCTATATGAGGAACTGTAAGGCAAATGCATGCACTCACCACACTGCAAAAACCATTGTATTCCTCATTTGTTAGAATCATTAGCATTGCTATACTTAATCTCCATAAGTGATGGTATATATTAGATTCACATATTCTGTGTCAGATGATGGTGCTCAGTTGCTGGAAGTAGACCATGACCGTCGAGAGGTTTATAGTGTGGATCTGGGAATCAGAGAACTGGAGGGTGAGATGATGCCAACCCAGGATGCCGTAGAAGGCCGTCTCAGCTCCCCAATTGTCACCACTTATGTCAATACTGACAAGATATCCTTTGAAAGGTAGACGGTACATAGCATTACAAATATACACTTTATAACATCAAGTGATTGTACAGGATGGTAAACCATTCTTTTTCTAGAAACTTTATCCTTGTGCTCAGTAGAGCAAACTATGCATATGATATATTTTTGGTAAGCCCTGGATGAGATCTTTCAATTGAACCAATTTTTGCTGAAAAAATCTCACATCTGGATGAAGTTACATGTATTTAACTGAGGTCCAATTTCTTATTTTAAAAAGCCTTCAAAACTGGGTTTCAAATACACAAGTTAGACACTTGGTCAATTCTCAATCCAGCTCACACATGTCCTCTTGAGCTCTCAGAGCACCATAAGCAGACTGGAACCAATTTGGTTACAATCGAACACCTTAATGACTTCTACTATTTAATTTGTTTATGTTGTCTTTTGATAATGTTTGATCAGTTTTTTGACACCAACTTTGAATGTGATTTTTATTGGAGCAAGCTTTAGCGAAACATGCTTTGATCCTGCCATCAGTCAAATGAAAGAGCCATTTTTGGTGTACTTGTATGACAAGAGCATGCAGGGCATAAAAACCATGGAAACACTTGATATGATTGTTGGTCATGACTGATTGGATGTGCCGGGCTGCCACACAAAGCTTACAAAAACAGAATTGGGTGCATGTGGTAGTCTGGTGCAATATATTTTCAAGAGCTGAAAATTTACATTTCAAATGTCAAGTTATTAGATCTATGGAAATGTGACATGGATGTTTATCCAGCTTTTTCCCCTGACCTCTGCAGAAATGCATTCAATCATACTTCAAATCTTGAAAAATTGATAACACTGGTTTTTACTATGATCGCAAGAAGAACAACATCAAACAGTGAATCGAAGATGTGATCTGTGTTCCATTGTGACAAAACTGGTTTCAGTCAGCTTTTGGTGCCCTGAGTAACTAGGTAACTGTAATGATATTGCTGAATTTCAATGTGCATCTCTTTAAAAGGAAACTTAATCTCAGTGGATTCTCCCATCATGAAGCATACTGAAACTAATAAATGGAGATTCTAGTTGACTTCGTGTGGATTGCAAGTCAATGTGGAGATTCCTTGGCATTGAAATAAAATTGTTGAGTTTGTGTCAGATACAAAAGAAATTTAACTTTTCTTTAGAAACAAGAGTGGGATTTGGGGCTGGCGATCAGACCGGTGTGAGACAATCAATGGGCATCTGTGCAAGGTGTTTAGTGCCACCAATGTGGAGCTGGTGACACGCACCCGCATGGAGCACATGACTGAGGATGAGAAGCAGCGATGTCGAGAGGAAGAAAAGGATTCCTTGCAGCTCATTGCTCCCCTGCAGACTCTTCTTGGCATTCTGGAAACAAGCACTGTCAATGAACATGAAGCAGATGAAAATGTGAGCAGAAGAAAGATATTTTGAGGGGATTTTAATAGAGCCTTCTTCATCAGTGAAAGAAAAATCCATTCAAGAGTTTAAAATGTTGTGCTCAGCCATACATGTACTGCTGTGCCATCCATATATGTTGGAGAACAGCTGTACAGGTATGTTCCTCAATTTCAGTGGTGAATATCTCTAGCTGTACATGCATAGCCATGACTGTGGCCATAATCAACTTTATTTGAACATGCAGCATTTTGAAGAGTGTACCCACCACCTGAAAAAAAACTAACTCCCATGCACAGAGCCAACTGCAGAAAACTCTATACTGAAAGGGTTAATATTAAGTCTAGTTATTGGGACTCAGGTACTGGCTCCCCATCCTTGAATATCTCTCACTTCTATTTCTTTTCACCCAATTTCAAGTCATTGAAAAGTGAAAGTAGGAGTGGTGGCACTGACAGGCAGATCCTTGAATTGCTCATTGTGGTGGGGGTGTGTGTTTTCTGATTAAAGCAGATGGGAAAGGGGTTCTTCCTCCTCCCCCATTGATCTATAACTGCTGACTCACTATCAGATACACGAATCAATGTACTAACCAATACTTTCACTCTGACATGAGTCTGTTGAAGGCAACGAAATGAATTTAGGCCCTATGGAAAGCTGAACACTGTTGGGCCCAAATGCTGAAACCTCCTTTAGTTAACGCTCCTTTAAGAATACATGTATTCCTATGGGAGGAAAATAGCTCTTTAGCTTAAATGGCCCTTTACCTCCCTCCTCCTTAGTTTGTGCATTCAGGACTTAGTCTTTGCACACCAAGTGGTAAGGATTTATTATCATGAAACTCAGGCAAACTTCAGTGCTGCATTTTTAAGCATGGGTGTTAAATGAAAGAATGAATGTTGACATGAATCATGGCAAAGCAAATATCAGGAAAATTAGGAATCTAACATGAAAACTAAAATGGAAATTCATTTTCTTGCAAATTTGATCTTTAAAATGGCAATACCAGATGAAACATTGATGAATTTCATGGATGTCATTTATCTGGATAAGAGTAGTACATCTAAATTTGGAACATGGCGTGACTTGCACCAGATCCATTTAACTTATAACATGTTTTTATTGTGGGCATCTATGGGATTATGATTATCTGTGTCAAACTGATTCCCATGGGGGACCATTGTGAGATCAGAATAGTTGAAGTTAAATGGATCTGGTACATGTCACCCATGTTCTAGTGTAATGTCATGGATCTGTTTGATTGCTATGAACTGGATGCTGTGCAGAAATGTAAATTTAGTCTGTGTGAACTTTCCTTTGAGTTACTGGCATTCATCACTATAGGAAAAAGAAGAAGGGATGAGTCGAAATGCAGGCCATGTGACCCCTGAGGAGTATTTTGACCCTGGAGTGGACCTGGGAGGTCGAGACATTGGAAGGCGAAAAGAGATGACAACCAAGATACAGAAGTTCAAGGCCACCCTTTGGCTTTGTGACTCATATCCACTTATGCTCCCTGAGCAGATCTTACCAATTGTGGACCTCATGGCCCTCTCCTCTGCCCATTTTGCCAAGCTCAGGGATTTCATTCAGCTCCAACTTCCAGCTGGTTTTCCTGTCAAGATTGGTCTGTTCCCCATTGTAATTTTACTTCAGGAAATGCTTCTGCAAATAGGGTAAACACTCCAGTTTTTGGCCACTTAAGCCCCAGTTTTTTGGCCACACCAATACAACTCCCATAGGAAGTGGACACCCTGTGTGCACACTGGGAAACACTAGTGATAGGTCCTTGTACAGGAGGATATTGATAGAATGCTTGAAAACGGCAAGATTAACTAATTATGCTGAATTTAAGCCTCACTGGCCAACAATTGGAGACCAGCCAGAAACTGGGGTGCTTATCCTATATAAATATATTGGATATTCATTCTGGCTAGTTCAAAATGTTTGAACTCTAATGAAACATCCTGAAGCCTGTTGGATTTGTAATTTCACATAAGGGGTTGGAGACAATGCTACAAAATATCAATGTGGTCTCCCCAATCTCATGAAACCTTTTCATGAATATTTCATTTTGATAATTGATCAATTTTCGTTTCCTACACTTTCCTGATGACCATTTCTGCTCATATTTGGCCCATTGAACTGTCCTATCTTGGTCTGATCTGCTGATTGCAGAGATTCCCTTGTTTCACGTGCTCAATGCAAGCATCACCTTTGGGAACATCTTTGGGTTGGACTCTCCAGTAGAAGGAGTGCAATACCTGAATGAAGAGGACACAGGTCGGTTGTCATGTGTCCTGTCAGAGTCATGCTTTCAACCTCCACTTGGCTACACCCACACTGACACTGGTGTGTCCCTTCCTCTGTTTTTTTTACATTTCATCTCTCTGGGAATTTTTATCCTGGGAACTTTAAATGCTCATGATATGATGGAGTTGTATCTTATCCTTTGACAGAGTCTGCACAGATGCAGCCAGCATTTGGTCTGGATGAGGGTGATGCACTCATGCAGTATGCTATACAGCAATCACTCATGGAAGCTGGAACTGAGAATGATATGGTCTCTCTCCTCCTTCACTTTTTTTATTATAGGGCTCAAGAAGTGGCCATTCAAGCCTTTTGCAATAGGATTGAATTAGTTTAAAATTAGATTGAATAAGTTTTATTTTTTCCAGCAAGAATACAATAATTCCTCTATGGCTCATTGAGGCATAGTAATTCTGCTTTTGGTAGGTTTTTGCTGTACTTTTCAATCAGCCTCTCAGTTGTACTATGAAAAATCTACTTACACAGCAAGAAAATAGGCTAAAAAAAATGTTTCACATCAGCAATGGATTAAAAAAGAAAAGCTACTTTCACTCATTTTTTATATTCCATATAACTACTACTGTAAGCAGTTTTCTTCATCTGATACAAACATAGTACAAAATTATTTGCATTCTTGGCATTCTGTATATATCCCCCTTTTTTTTCACTAATACTATAATAAAATAAAATTAATAATAAAATACCCCAATTAATTTTTTTCACTTCATGCAAAGTTTACGAAATTGTCTAAAAATTTGTAAGTTAATACATGTACCCCAAAGGATGATTCTCCATAATGGGGTTATTCATTTTGCAAGCTCTTATCTATATTTATGTCCATGTCTAATCCTAGGCATTGACATGGTTTCCATGAAATTCCTGGATTAGTCAGTGCATAAATTACAAATTCAGCTTTCCTCCGTTTTTTGTGTTGTTTTTACTTTTTTTTTTTAAGTAAATGTTCACCTGCAGTGCTTATTGTTTGAGAGGAAGGGAGAGTGAATAGGAATGATCCTGTTTAGGTGAACGTGTGGGAGGCCTTGAGTGGAAGCAACCCAGGGCCAGTTGGTGATGGTCACCATCTCCCTGCTCCCTCCAACCGTCCCTTACCAGCTCCGCCTTTCAATGAGGAAGACACAATCCTCCAAAGGTCTTGTCACTCAGCTGTTCATTCATGTCTGCACTTCTTGTAGAAGTAGATGGTACAGTAGTGCACATAGATTGGGACTCCATCTGCTATAGGGCCATAGCTGAGAGCCTGGGTCTCGCATTCACCCCAAGCGAGTCTTTCTTGACCTCAGATGACCCTGACCTGGAACAAGCAATTCGACTGTCACAGGAGGAATCAGAGGCCTGGCAGCATCGTCAGGAGGAAGAGGAGGAGACTCTCAAGCGCATCCTTGAACTTTCTCTTGTTGAGAAGTAGTCAATCTGTGCTTGCTTTTTTGTTGTATGGGTTGCTGCATTGAATCAGCACTGTGATACCTTCCCTGACCAACTTTGATAATCATCTACCTTCCATGACATTTTTATTTCCTTGTGGCACCTGCAGGCTTGCTAACCAATACCTATGCAAGTTTGCTTATTATGGAATTTCCATTCCAGTGTCCATGCACCCTCAAGCAAGGGCTCTTGATCGACCTTCAAGGGTGAAGCTTCCATCTTCTGTCTTATTTAGTCATGCTAACAGCAAACCAACATCCTTTCTGTGTGTAAGTGATGGAATCCAAATACCCAATCAAATGATTCAAGATTGGATACAAAGTAATTAAATTCCTATTAGAACTTCTATTAAATAAAGAATTATTATTTCATGCCTTTCCAAGCCTACAGTATATCCAAGATAGTATTATTATTACCAGTCAATTTAGTCTGAACTTGGATGATTTCCAAGTTTTCCAGGTTTTCCTGGTGACCAGATAATATAATAGCTAACTATTCTTTCATATATTGAAAGTTGGTGCAATGATATACAGGTCAAATCTTGTTACAATGAACTTCAGGGGGTGTCCAGATTATTTTGTTGTACTGAAATTTCGTAGTGTTGAATATTGCTAGAAAGAAACTTGCTTGAAAAGAAACATTCTTTATTCAAATTAGCTATGCCTTCCAACATACAGACCACAGATACAGTAATTTTCCTCTTTATTTTGTTCGGAGAAAATCTGTACTTTTGGATTGCACAAAAGTGTTTTCTTGTCAACGTCATCGGAGAGTGCACCACACTTTCTCTTTTGCTTTGGTCCCAGAGCCGCTTTCCCACCTTTTCTTCACTTTTTGCATGATCCTTCAAGAACGTGGATAATGTAGAGGAAGTGATGCTGAATTATTTTGCCATGCCTCCTTTTTTCCTGCTGGAATCTACTTTTTCCACTACTTCCACTTTTTTCTTCTGACGAAAACTGCCAGCGTTTCTTGTTTCCCTTGTTAGCCATGTCTGCGGGATGGGGCTCACAGGTACACTGTTTTGTAAGTGATGAAGTTTCAGCCACGACTAACTGACTACTGTACGTTCCCCCTTGTGCTAGCATTTTTTATGCCACAAGCGTGGGAAACAGAGAATTCTGACTCTCTCAAGGTCCAAAGGGTAGGAGGAGGCTGTCGCTAACCATAGACAATTGTCTCTTTGTAAACCATCAGTTGTTAGATATTTTTCGTTTTAACAAGTGACCATTATATGTAGGACTGGAAAAAAGCATTCATTGTACTGAATTATTCGTAGTAATGAATTTCATTGTAATAAGATTCTACAAAGTACTATTACTAAGGGCCATCGACCGGGGCTTGGAAATATTTTCGCTATAGTGAGATTTTCGTTGTAACAAAATTTTACCTGTATACTTGCATACCTATAACATCTATTTTGTATAATATGACTATGATCATTAAGTTCATTCACATGACCCTCTCAAGCCAAAAATTTACTGCATACAAAGGAAGAGGTAAATGAATTTCATAATGTTCAACCACTCACCTGGAAAATGAAAATGCAGTTAACACATTTGCTGTCACCCCTCATGACCTGTTGGTACAAGAAAGTAACTTGGTGTTTTACATTCCTGAGTTGATTAATGCTATTAATGTGTAGTAATAATGATCTGTGATTGTATATATTGATTGATTGACCTGGAATGACTCTACATGTGTAGTTGTCACTGACCCAAAGCAACCAAATGTGGTGAATTTTGATCATGATGGTTGTTACTTGTCATGGGTATTTCATTATGAAAATATGTCAAAATTCTCATATTTCAGTCACAGACCTTGCCTTTACTTCCCTTAATGTTTATTGAAGTATGGGCAGTTGCACAGTGCCAGCATGCATGAGTGTATGTTTTCCTCCTGCTGCAGGAAATTCCCAAACACACATGCACCAGCAAAAAAAACCTGACATTAAAAAATTGTCACTTTCTGTCTCCATTTACAAACAACGAAAACCAGCAGGGGAAGAGCTGTTGTACCTGGGAGGGAAGAAGTTACAAAGGCCAGTGAACCTGTCATGAACTGCTCATAACATCATAAGAGGCACTATGATGGGTATACCCACAGGTGACAGCAGATGTGTTAATGCCATGAGTGGGTGAATGCGTTCAAGACATTGTATCTTGGGATGAGAGCTGACAGGTACAAGGGGCAGTCAATAAGTTCCAGGAACACCCCTATTACCTCTGAGATCCCTTACCTGAGGGAAATGTTAGTAATAGTAATTGAAAGACCATTCTTCAGTGTGCCTTTGCTACTAAATTAGGAATTTTTAAATAAACCTCTCTTGTAGGTATGACCTTTGGGAGTGACCCATGAAAAGACCACTGGGGAAACTGGGAAGACCAAATGAAAGTCACCCTCACACAAACCTTTCATTAGATCTTTATGGATTTCCTTGGCTGCAGTTGACCAGTGATCACACTTTGATGTAAGCACAACTTTCAAGGTCAAATAATTACCAGTTTTCCCAGTGGTTTTTACATGGGTCACTCCTGAAAGTCACATCTACAGAGTCTATTTTAAAATTCCTAATTTAGTAGAAAAGGCACATTGAAAAATGGTCTTTCAATTGCTATTACTAACATTTCCCTCAGGTAAGAGATCTCAAAGTTACATGGGTGTTCGTGGAACTTATTGACTGCCCCTTGTATCTTCCCCTGGCTGCATTTTGGCTTGGAGGGACCAAATGTATATATGTGTTATATGCATTGTTGAGAGATTCTGTTTCAGTTTGAAAAGAAGCGTCCCTGCTCTTGACGTAACCCTTCCTAATTGCCAGTATTAATCTTCAAGAATGGTGAGTTTTTCTGTTCAACACCATGTATCAGATTGAATAATCAAGTTGGTGCTGTTTTGTTGAAGATGGGTCATATGACTTAGAGATGTATAGAAGCAGGAAAATGAGAAATTTTCACAATTTTGATTATTCATTTCTCCCCTGGATTTCTCATTGGTTTGCAGTTTGGTTTTCACATCTTTGGGGAACCACTACGACCCTTCAATGAACAGTACCGTTGCTATTCAGTTTCCATGCTTCCTGGGAATGAGAGACATGATGTGGAGCGTGGTGGAAAGAGTGAGTTATGCTCCCCATCTTTGCACTTGACAAATAAGCTGGCTTTGGTTGAATTATTATTTTTTTCCTTGTCATAGTCATCATGCCACCATCAGCACTAGACCACCTAACACGCCTCAACATCAACTACCCAATGTTGTTCAAACTGATGAACCAGAAGACGAATCGTATGACTCACTGTGGGGTTCTTGAGTTTGTGGCTGAGGAGGGCAAGGTCTTCCTCCCCTATTGGGTCTGTACTTTCCTCTACATAAACTACTCCTGATTTTGAATCCTTTTCACTCATTCTCTCCTTAATTTTATGACAATGTTTTAGAAATGCCATATTCTTCAAAGGGGAGGGTACTTCTTATAATGAAGAAAAATATAAGACTTCCAGATTCCCATGGAATCATTAGTGATACTGTCACTTGACACAGTCCATTAATAGCAAAGAATGTCATCCTGTCAATTCGATGGTTAATTGTTTGTGTCCCTGGTAGTGCAGGCCATCAATTCAATGGATTGCTAAATGGGTTAAAACTCTGCAATTACCAAAGACTTCATAACTTTTCAAGATAATTTATATTAAAAACTGTTGTTGAAGAAGTATCTGAAAGTTAGGTTTAAAATTGGAGTCTTGGAGTAAAACTTAAGTTTTTGTGTGTGACAAAAATCATGAAGCACATTGCTTTATGCAGGATGGGCGAAAAATAAAGTTTGCCCATTTCATTTGGTTGCTCCATCTATACTAATCAAGACACAATTGTGCAATTTCCTTCAAGGGAATACAAATCATTTTTATGTAATTTTTTGTGGTGCAAAAATTGCAGGTGCACCTACATATTTTCTTTCACATGCAAGGATAACCATCATTCAAGCAGTGGCAGACTAGGGTGACAGCATTTGTCAAAGCAGAAGAGGCACATTAAACATTGCTTTCAATAATTTCAGGTAATTTCAATCCTAACTTTGTTTATAGTTGTTGCTACGATGCCCTTAATTCTTAATTTAAAAAAAAGAAATTAGGAATGCTTATTTTTGCATGTCAATGTAAATAATGCACATTCCATTACAATATTTTACCTTGTGCTACAAAAAAATAATTGTGTAAAACCCATTGGTTGTATTTCTTTGAAATACATTCCATTCAATCAAAGAAGAATAATAGTATTTATCCTCAAAAATTGTATGTCATAATCAGTACAGATGAAAAAGGGTGAACTTTTTCTGACCCTTCTCAGAATACCATCGCATGGTATTCTGGAAGAGTAATAGTGATTGAATTCTTTGAAGACAGGACCATTCAGCATATTTTTGTTTTGGGTTCCTCATATCTAAGAAATATAGATTTGCAGAGAGAGAGAGGTGCCCTTATCCTGAATGAGAATGTTTTGTGAGGAGGGAATATCATCTTGACTTCACTCTGTAACATTTCAGTGTAGTTGATTCCTTTTTGCCCAATGCTTTTTATGGCTCAATTTATATATTTGCTCAATGCTTTTTTAAAATGTATTATTGTATAATCAGAGTCAGAGCTTTATGATGGGTGGCTGGCAAGAGTCTGCTGAAAATTGGCAATACCATGAATTGTTTTGAATTCCAGCTACAGTAAGATATAGGCCTCTACAGAATGGGTATTCAATCATTGTCCTCCAGATAGCAGAAGGGCATAGATTTGAACAGTGGTTATTTTGAGGGCTAAGGGAGGTGTCATGTTTCTGTGTACCGATTTCAGTAGTGATCAAAACAATGGTTAGTTTTTATTTGATGTTTCCAGAAACTTTTTAGACACCCCTCATATAAAGTATGTAGTATCCAAATACTGTCTTTTTCTGTTTTCATCTCCTTTATTTCTGTTCAGTTTCCTCTAGAGGTGTGACATTTAATTTTATCTTTTAAAAAAATTTCAAAAACTTTTTTTTTTAATTTTTTGAAACTCTCGTTCATTGATAAAAAAAGCAGACTTTTAAGAACTTATTGCCAGTTGAGCAAAACATCTCTTCATGTATTTATTATTGAGGCCTCTCTTAGTGATGATCATCAGTCTCAATTCATTGGATGCAGAGTAAGTGAGTATATACAGTTAAAAAGGCATCTTGCTTCTATGGATCTCATCTCACAAACTCAACATGTTTGGCATCTGAGAAAGTTTATAAACAGGGAGATTGGCACAATGTTGCAGATGATGAGGAATCTCTTACTGGAAGAAGGTGGGATGGTGCAGGTGGAGAGTGTGACATTGCCTGTGGCAACATTCTCTCGCTTTCAACCTCAAGCCACAGACTTCCTTGACATAACAAACCCGAAGGCTGTGCTTGAAAATGCATTGAGGAACTTTGCATGCCTCACCACAGGTGACATGATTGCCATCAACTATAACAACAAAGTCTATGAGCTCTGTGTCCTTGAGACTCGACCAGGAAATGCTGTCACCATCATCGAATGTGACATGAATGTCAGTGGCTCTCCTGTCTCTCCTCTGTACACTGATTGAGAGAAAATTTGATTGAGTGAATGGATTTTTTATATTCCATAAATCAGATGCATAACTCAAATATCTCCATTCCAAATTCAAATACAAGCTGGTCATTCTAATATTTTTGGTGTACTGAAGTGCTACATACGAACTTTATTTTTTATGTATGCTCAGTGCATTCAAATAGTTCTGGTCATTAATTTTTTAAATAGGAAACTAACAATGCTCCTTATTCAACATTAGTTCATATTTTGGAATAGTCTCTGTACTTGTCACCAACCAAATTGAGTCTGATTTTAAAAAGCATCAGCAAATTTTTCTGTTGGGGTATTTTCACCTTACTGGGAAACCAACCCCATAGCAGCCTCTCTAGAAAATATATGTCCATGCAAGCTTGTGGAAAGACCGAATGCTTAGGGGACATATTACCCACAGTTCACTAGCATCTACCATTTGCTTTTGATTACAATTTTTTAATTTCCTGTAAAGCAATGAAGCAGATCACAACCCTTCGCTTTTCTTTTCTAAATTGAGTAATTTTTGTCTCTTGCTTGAAACAAATAAATCAGCATTAGGCCTTGAATATTTTTAATGCAAAAATCCACCATATTAAAAATATGTATGTAGCAAGCATTTCAAGCAATAACATGGCACAATAAGTTTTTCTTGCTAACAAGGTAGATAGTGGAGAAAAAAATTATTATATTTTTGAATACACCTCATACAGTTAAAACCTTTTCTTTTTTTTATTATTCAAGTAGCTACCTTTGCACCCTTTTTTTTTTTGCCTTCACAGAGCATCACAACTTGTAAGTACCCTGTCCAGTAAATGAATGGCCAGATCTTGAGATTTAAAAAATAAATAAATAAATTATTAGTCTGCAAGTGGCAATTGAAGAGAATATTACTTGAGGACTGATGGAGATGAATAAGTTCCAAGTGACATATGGATCTTGTGCCAGGTGGATTTTGCCCCGCCAATTGGATACCAGGAACCAAAGAAAATGGATTCAAAGGTCAGCATGGACTCAGAAGAACATTTAGCAGAGGTCAAGGGGTCAGACCCACCCTCTGCTTTCCCAGGCGAAGGAAAGAGGTCTGTCCGCAATTCATGCAATTTCTACTTTATTTTTCAGCAATTTGGGAAATTTTGTCATTGCCATCAGTTGGAAGACTGATGCATCATTATTTCCAATTCTAGTACTGTGCTTTGAAAAGCATTGTTTCTCCCTGTCAGTAAAAGAAATATAAAAAAAAACATAGTTAGGCACCATAATTGCCTTCATATAGGTTGGTCTCACGTATTAGTCTACCCCAGTTTTTGAGATACCTGATTTGTTAAAAAAAAAAAAAACGGTTGACCTATATGCATGCAATCAAAGAAATTATTTGGAAAAGTTTTTGCTTCAGAGTAAATCCTTTTGCACTGAGTGTGGTGTCAAATGACAACTACTATTTTACAGAGGTTATTATCAAGTTCTGAGAACTTTTTACTGCAGAAAATATACAATTACATAATACATACATTTATAATGAATTTTGCTATTTTAGAAAATTTACCTCATTAAAGTAGTTGTAGTGTAGTTAGGGCTGTAACAATGGCTCTTTTGAAAGCATTGAAGGATTAGGAATTAACTGCTCCTGAACAGCATGGTGGAAGAAGTGGGGCAGGGGGGGGGGATGCTGGTATTTAAAGTATGTCCTTGTTGAAATATGAACCACGAGAGAAGTAGCCAAGATTCTTATCAAAATCATTACTCTGATGACTTCCTGTGTGTCTAACTTCTAATTTATCTGTACCCATTTTTCTCAGAGGAGGAAAAAAATCTTGAAATACTTCCCTTTCATAATCTGCCCTGTGGGGACATATTTCAAAAGTAGGATTTTTTCTGCATTCAACAATCGAACAGGTACTTCTGAGCCAAGTTTCAATTTTTTAAAATGATTTCTCTCTGTTTCGTTGAATGGAACAAAAACTCACTATGGTCACACCTTAGGTGCTCCATTATCTTTCATTATTATGAAATCATTAATTCACTTTCAAAGTGGCAAAAACTGACCGAGATTTTTTTATCGAAATCAATACTCCAATTATTTCTTGTGTACCTAACATCAAATATCTTTATGTGTCCCTTTTTGTCAAGGCAGAAAATAAATTTTGAAATACTTCCTTTCCATCATCTGCCCTGAGGGGACATATTTCAAAAGTAGGATTTTATCACTCAGCTATCCCTCATGTGCTGCTGTACCTTTCTATCTCTCTGTTTCTTGAATCAAAAAATGTTCAGGAAAAGGTCTCTTCCAAATAAAGGTGCCCTTAGGGGTTTTACTTAAAAAGTACAATTTTTTTTACTGAAATCAGTACTTGGGGAACTATATGCCTACCAAGTTTCAACCTTATACATTTGCCATTTTTGCTGGTGAAAAAACATCTTTTGGAAAAGCCAACCCACCCAAAAGCTATGCCCTGAGGTGATGCACCACAAAAGCTGAATTTTCCCTCAGCATCACATCAGTTATGCATATGCCAAGTTTCACCTTTCTATTTCTGTGAAATTTGCAAGGACAAAAAAAAATTATTCTTTGAAAACATTTCCCCCTGAAATATGAACCCCCCCCCCGTGGCATGTACCTCCCAAGTTGGATTTTTTTTCTGAAAAATTACCACAAAGTAAAGAATTACAGATGAAAACTTCCTTATTGTTGACATTTGTTCATTGTTCTTTTAGAATTGCTTGAGTGTTAATGAAAATATTTTAGTTCAACTTAAACTGCTTGTGTTGTTCTTTCTTATTTTTCCATTGAAATAAATTGGATCCAAGGAGCCAGACAGCTTCCAAACAAATGGACTGCAAAGGGTTAACCTTATGCATCATATGTGTTTTGAAACACATAATAGTTTTTAGCATCTGCCATGCAGTGGATGCCACCCCTCCAGGGTTCAAAACACATCTATGACACATAGGGTTAAAAAAGTAGTTTGTACTATGTCCATTATTTTTTTCTCTTCGCTTCATATGTTTCTGATTTTATAAAATATTAATCTTATTTTAAAACAAGAAGATTTTCTTGAAACACAGTTTCATAAATGTAGCAAAAAAAATTAAATTTGATATGCTATCAATATTGACATTTACAAGGTGTTGAAATGGTTGCCAGCATTTTTTTAGCACCCCTGCCAAAGTCGTGCGATGCCCATTATGAGGTGAATTAAAGGTTCCTAGAGGTGGATCATTTCACCTCAACTCAGGTGATTGCCTGTGCTTGACCGTCTTATAATTCAATGAACTTTTCAACCTTAACTTTCAAGGGACAGTTGGATCCAGCTTATACTTGACAGAGAGGTTCATGGGTCTAAGTGTTTTTTTTTATTTCCACAAGATGGTGCTCTATCCTGATAGAGGGCACTGTTGTTAACCATATAATTGAGGGTGATTAAAAAAAGGTGTAATGCTCCACCTGTATACTGTGTAATGGGACAATACATGGCTCAGAGAATTGTCCAGAAACAAAAACCAAGACAATCTTCTCAACACCTCCTATATGTTGAATATCAAGAGTTTATGAATCTTATATTTTTTACTTGAATACATGGATCCTACTTTCTCCCTTTGAAAAAGGTGGAACTTTCACCCAGTCAACAACATTGCCCTCTATTGGGATACAGTGCCATCTTGCAGAAGTGAAAAAAAAAAAACTTTTTTGACTCGTGAACCTCTGCCAAGTATCAGCTGGATCCAACAGTCCCCTGAAAAGTTAAAGTAGAAAATTTTAATTGAATTCTGAGACGGTCAAGCACATCACCTCACTTGAGATGGAATGATCCACCTCTAAGCACCTTTATTTCACCTCTACATGGGCATTGCATGACATAGGCAGGGGTTCTGAAAAAAAGCTAGCAAGCACTTCAACACTGTCAAATTCAATCGAATATCGAATTTAACTTTTTTTGCTGCATTTATGAAACTGTGTTTCTCCCATAGAAAATGGTAGAGCATTTTTCTTTTAACCACCCTATATATATATACAGGTTGCATGAAAAGTTCGGTTGTAAATGTTTCAGTTGAAAAGAAATTGTCGACTTTGCAGAATGAGCAGGTGCCAAATCCTGTTGAAGAATCCATCAGTCATTTTTTTTATGTTTCCTTTCCCAGGGATGTAATACCTTCCATAAAATCCTGTCTTGGTAGGATTTGGCATTGATCTTGACTCCTTTATCCACAAAATCCAAAGGGGCCTTCCCATTTGAAGTGATTTTGCCAAAACAATCACTGAAGCTGGAAAATTACTGTGACAGACGATCTCTCAATTGGAATTGGCTGATGAACCCCTTGGCAATAATTGTCTATTGTTCTGATGGTTGTGGCTTCACCCAACTGTGAACATTTTTTCTTCTGTAAAAGGAATTGAAGAATGGTGGCCAGCAGCAATAATTTTCTGGATCTTTTGGGCTTCTTCGAGCATGTTCGCTTTCATCATTTCAGTTAGGAAGTGGGCCTTTGTCAGCTTGTAATGACCCTTGCTATTTTTTACCATTTTGTGCACTGAAAAGTCACTGAAAAGTCACTGAAACGTCACTGAAAAGTCAAAAGTCAATGATTTTCATGTTTTTTGCCATAGCCAGCATTGACCATTGTGAATTTTGCTTGATTTGTTTCTTGATGCATTTTCAGTCAGCAGAAGCCTATGAAGGGGAAAAAAAGGGGGGAAAAGGCTAGGCATGAAACAAATCAAAGAAAATGCATTCACTGCTTTGAACATACTGTGTTGTTACTGTCAGCTTAGATTAGGGAAATGAGGTAAAGCCAGTGACAGTATGCTGCTCCCTTACCCAAAGGACTCCCAATGAAGCCTTAGACACAGTATATGTTAATCTATGACATAAAGCATAGACCTAATTTTTTGGAATGTTCTTGGCAGGTTAGATGGGAAGAAGCGAGCATCAGATACGCCATCACTGTCAAGTAGTGATAAAGGTCCGGGAACACGGCAGCGGGGTATTCCAGACTATGATTACAAACCTGGATTCATCAGGTTCATCCGTGGGTCCCGACCTTCTGCCCCAGATGTAGTGAGCTAAACCTCATCATTATCATGTTGCACTTCCTTTCATCCTGTTTTTGAATTTCCTGTTTGTGGATGAGCAGAAGAAGGAGGAGGGGTTCAAGGCATTCTCTGGTGAGGGAAAGACACTGAAGGGCAGCAAGCGCATCACATAAAGGAAGCAGATGAAATGGAACCAGAAATGTCCATTCAGATTTTCTCACTGTGATCTAGCACAAACACTTGTGCTTCAATAGAGCCATTTTTGTTTTTTAATGTTTGTCAACTCAAATTTATTTCCATTCATAGCCCTACCCATATTTTCCACTGTCCTATATGTAGATTCCCTTAAGAAAAGGTACTTTGTGAAAACCCTTCCCATTAAGAGTAGCAATTCAGATCAAGGACCCTGATGGTAAGTGCAGGAGTGAATGAAGCAGTTTCATCAGCCAACAGTGGTCCATGATGCTCCTAAGGGTGTCACCTACTCCCATTTACTCACTTCCAATTAACTGCCATGCTGTGACACTTCCCCTTTTCATTCCCTTCCACCTTAGGTTTCTGCACAATAAAAGCAAAAGAATGAGACAATGACACCTTTACTTCACCATTCTATTCAATATCACAAGGAAAGAAAAAATCTTTTTATAATTTAAATTCCAGGAAGATGAGCATGTCTTCCAAGCATCTAAAGCTGCACTCATCATCCTGCATCAGATCCTTTAGTGTGAGAATTTAGGAGTTAGGACCAGGTCTTGGCAATGAATTCCTCCCCTTTGGCAATGTTCTTCTTCAGTTCAGGCAGTGCCTTGGCCAGTAACTCTTCCTCAAATGCAGAAAGCTTCCCCAGTCCCAGGTTCTTGGCAAGTCCCTCTTTCTGCATAACAAATATGGCATTCTAATTTATTAATGTGGGATGTTTATAGATGCTAAGGAGAATTATGGCACAGGCTAATTGATATGACTTGCATAGAACTTAAAAAATAAATAAATATTCAAAGTCATGGCTCACAAATGTCTGTCAAAAATTCAGAGGAAAAATTAATAAAAGAGAAAAGCCCTCAACAGAAAGTTGCCCTTCATCATAGTTAAATGCTTGTTAAATTCTCCCATCAATCTACCATAGATAGCATCAGGGGAGTGGACTTCCACATGACTCAAGTCCTTTTTGGGAGACTTTTTTAGAGTCAAGAGAGTCCTATTATTGAGGTTTATAATATGGAATAGTTTTCTACTGCACTTTCCTAATTGAATGAAAGATCCTGGCCCTATGAAAACCAGAGAAGAACAACTTGTTCCCTCAAGAATGATAAACAATTTTGATATGCTTTTGGATTTGACCATATCCTGGGGAAAAAATAGTAATTTCTTCTAGGGAAACTTCAAACAAAGAAACCTCACCAAGGCCACTGCACAGCTAGTGGTACCTTGTAACACAATGACATAGCTTATTTTTTAAATAATAAATTCAGGATTTAACTTTCCAAGCAGCCAGTTATCACCATTACATTTACCAGTTATTGGTACCAATTACTAGTAATTTTTGTTTTTGAACATGTAGGGAATTGAATCAGGAATAATGACCCCAAGTTGGAGTGGAGTAGAGAAGTAGGTAGCTGAAGTGACATCAGACTTGACATAAGCACATTCAACAATTCCTGATTCTCCATGAATTGCCCTCAGAAGAGCAAATGTGAAACGGGCTCCTGCATATGCCATGCTGAGTGTCGCTGATCCAGCCCCAGCCTTCGCCTTCACCACCTCCGTCCCAGCTTCCTGTTTGTAGTTGGAACAAAGCCCTCATTTTGATGACTCACACTGTGCATGGTGCCATGTGCAAGCTTGTCAAATGGGGGAAGCATAGAACCTGGATGCGTTCTGTGAGAGCACTCAGCTCATCCTTGGGGAAATCCACACGAGGTGTAGCCTGGGAGATGAGTGGAATGATGGTCACACCTGAATGACCTCCCACCACTGGCACATTCACCTTTGTTGGATCCAGCCTCTATGCATTCAGGAGATTATCATGCAGGGATGGGAGCTTTTATTCTTGGCTGGTCATCATATGAGGCAGTAATCACATGGGGCAAGAGGGTAAATGCAGGGTATTCCACCAAAGTTTGATGCATTTATTTTTGCAATAAGTCAGGATTGGTAATTCATAGAATTGTTTTGTTTATGCAAGTTAGAGTCTAGTCCATGGAGACTTGCTGGAAATGGAGCTCAGGAATGAGTTTTTCCAAACACACTATGCGATTTGTGTTTTCAACATCATATTATCATAACAACACAAATGACCATTGTCGTTGACATGGACCACGCAAGAACATCATATTGTCCCACATGGTCAAACTTTTTCACCACAGGTTCTGTTGGAGCCACAAAGTGTCCAAGACAGCCCTCAATTAGCACTCTAGAAAAAATCTCAAATCTAGGTTTTTGTGGAGGATTTGACAAACAAGTCATAGTACTGCCATTGGTTTCTGCTGATAGTTGGTGTACTTGCATTGCCAGACTGTGCCAACAAGCTGCACTTATAGAAAGCTATGGCTTCTGGTATGTGAACCAAGGGCTGTTTTTGAACCTTGAAGGGTCCAACAGAACCAACTGCATAAAATTTTACCACATAGGACAATATGGTATTCCTGCTTTGTGCACCTCATAATTCAAATTTCACATTGAAGGCCATTAGCACTGCTACAATAGATTCATGTTGGAAGTACAGCTCAATAATGTGTGTTCAGCAAAGCACACCCTAAGGATCCATCCTCAGCAAATCTCTGTAGACTAGACTGGAACTAGCAGAAAGTGATTATGCTATGCTTTACCAATCCTGACCTGCTGCAAAAGTAAATCTGTCAGACTTAGGTGAAACACCTTACACTTCATTTCACAAGACTACTGCTTTGTCTGCCCATGAGCAGAGGATGCTAGAAAACAGATTATTGTATTCAATTTCTCATGGTGAGAGGGGGTGGGGGGGGGGGTCATCATGGAAATCCAGAGTGAACACTGACCTTTGCTTCTGCAATAAATGTATTTGCCCTCACAAGATCCAGAGTGGAGACTCCAAAAATTTTCTTTGGGTCAAAAACTCCCATTTTCTTGAAAACCTCACATGCAATGGGCACTGTGCTGTTTACCTGAAATGAGCAAAATATGGTCAAAACTAAAATTCAACAGAGGTCAAATAAATAAGCTTCAAACAAAAGAGAATGAAAGAGTGGTACTGGGTTTGCAATGATTCCAATCAAAGCCTTGGGGCAGACTTCAGCACATGCTTTGGTCAGATCTCTCACAATAGAAGCATTTGTATTAAAGAGATCATCTCTGGACATCCCTGGCTTTCGAGGAACTCCAGCTGGGATGATGACAATTTCACAGCCCTTCAGAGCATCCTGCAATCAAGAGAACTTCAATGAGTACCTCAACTAATACAATCCTTCAGGGTCAATCCACCTGACCAAGATCCATGGCTAATTTTTCCATTTAAAAAGGTTCTAGTGCCTCTGGTGGTGCCTCAAGGAAGTATTGATGAGAATATGATACGTTGCTGATAATTTTAACATCTGACTTAAACTTTAATGAGGTATCTTGTAGTAGTATCAACAAAAAAAAAACAGGGAGGGAGGGAGGACTTCAAGCATACTAGAATGGAGATCTATGAGGTTTATGTTATGCATTGAATTAGATTCCACACAGACTGACATTCAGACCATCCTCCTACAGGTGGCAACAATATTTCACTATGGATGTTGATGCATCCATAGCGAATTATTATCCATGTGATGAAAACTTAAATCATTCAAAATATCATCTTCAAGCAAGGCCCATATCAAAAGATTGCCTGGAGGTCACATTTGAGAACCTTTTGTCAATAATCATATTTAATAAGGGGTGTAGTCACATTAAAACACAGGAGCTATGAAGGTCATTGGTGATACTCAACTGGTTTGCATGGTTTGCATCCATGACAACTAATGTGTTTCTTCCTTCAATTGGAAAGGTTCCAGGTTGCTTCAGGAGGTTCCTTTCCAGCAGAAAAAAAGGAACACACTGGCTGCCATGCATCAAAATTCAAACCTGTTGAGTACCACAAGTGATCCTCATGGGACCTAACAACTTCTCATCTTGAAATTCACAACCAAAAACACCTGCTGAAGTTGAAAATATATACATTTTTGTGAACCACAACATTTCTTATCTGATGAACTTCATTAAAACAGGATCCATGCCATCACTTCTACTATCGTGTTCATCAAATGTGGGGCTGGCCAGGAGTAAAAAGTCTAAAAATGGTTTTTATTACTTCTCCACCGAGGCTAAATATTACTTGAACTTAGGCCTAGATTTCACCTTCAACTGGTTGGGTCCTTCATATCCCTTGACTTTGCTCTGAGTATTGATGTGACTAAGGTCAGCTGCTACTCCCGGTGTGTGGACAATGTCATAAAGCGATAATTCTGACACAAGGTGGTTTTCCTTCAGGAGGAGAGATAATGGCTGACCAATCCCCCCACTGGCACCCAGCACAGCAACCTTGCTGTTGGCCTGCAACAAAACAGTACTATTAATGATTTTGGCTGTCTATCAGACTTCAGCATTAACTTATGCCTAGGAAATATTAGTTACCTTGGCAGAAGTACAGAAGCCCCTGGCAATTGCCCTAGTTAGGGGTTGTGCTCTGGAGAACATCATGAATACCAAGCCTGTCTATTGGGGTCCAACACATAAAACCTAGGTTGAATAAAAGGTAGATTTGTACTAATACAAAATGGCTAGGCCTAGGAAACTCAGCATCAATGATAGGCCTTCAGGCTGCCTGCCGCACTAACTCAAAAGATTAAATATATATATATAAATATATAAAATGAAAAAAAGAGCCCCTTCGATCACCAAGTTAAGCAACGTCAGCATGGGCAGAACCTGGATGGGTGACATGGGAACATCGAGCTGATTGCCTAAGGCGGTGCTGGGCACTTCACCGATAAAGGGCGGAAGAGACTCTCGACAGTCCAACGGCCGTGGTGCCCCTGGATCAGAGGATCACCATGTGCACCCAGTGTAACAGGTGGCTGTGGCCTATGCGCCTCACCTGCCAGGTCCTCACACTCATGGAAACATGATGATGCCACAACTAAGAAAAATTCATACTGGCTCGGCCGTCGCCCAGGATAAAAAGGGCCGCGCTGGCTGCAGGTCTACCGGTGCTAGCTTCGTGCAAACTGATCACAGCCGACCGACGATCTTCATTGGACAATGGCATGACGAAACTGATAGTTTCATCAGCACTTTGAGAATCCCCAAAGTCGCGCGTACCTTAAGCTGCGTGTAGAAACCATGCCAAGCATATATGAATGTGGTAGCTTAGAATCGAGAACAGTTTTTTAAAGTGTCCAGAACTTGTCACCCTGAAGTGTCACCCTGTATATAGATATATATATATATACAGGTCCTCACACTCATGGCAACATGATGCCACAACTTAGAAAAATTCATACTGGCTCGGCCGTCGCCCAGGATAAAAAGGGCCGCGCTGGCTGCAGGTCTACCGGTGCAGTCAGTGAAAAGTTGGCGTCCGGAGGCTCTCACGTTCCTGTTCCTCACCAGGCAGAAGTGGGAGTAAGGGCTACTGGTGAAAGACCCAGCTCTGTCCCAGGGGCCGGGGTTGACAGTCGACCCTCCTCTGCTACAGAAAATATGCCCCCCGCACGGAAACGTATGAAATGGACAAAATCCATGAACATTGACGTCATGCGGGCTTACTATCAAGCACGATCCGATGCGCCAGGAGCGTACCGGAAGAAAATGCTCGAGCTCTGGAACCAATCTTACTGAGCTGAATATCAACGAGCAACGACTTGCAAATCAGAGACTCTATATCGAGCAGAACAACATGCTCTCAGAACTGGAGCGAGAAAACATCGCACAGGAAGTCCTAACACCTTCCAGCCTGTCAAACCAGAACGTAGTGTACCCGAAAACGAGGAGGCAACACCTGAAGAGACTCCACTTCAGGTTCCACCGAGGGCAATTGAGGCTCCTTCAGAGCTAGAAGCGCCCTCTGAAGAACTAAGAATCGCCTTCCTCGACCATCTGGAAGATCAGCGGTACCTACAGATGTCCGATCGACCCCGACTAAGACCTCTAAAGCTCAACCTTGCCATCTCCAAAGACATCGAGGAGAACAACCAGATCATTAGCTCCTGCGACCTTGCAGACTGCGAGCTGAACCACCGTGCCTTCGCAGCTGCCATTACCATCCATCAGAAACGGCAAGGACTAAAAAAGCCGACCCCGAAATCCGGGAAAGGCCCTTCCTCGATTCCACCTTGGAAGAGGCGCCTCCAAAGTCGAATCGATGCAGCAAGGCGAGACCTTAGCACCCTTCAAGGGATCAAGAAGGGGAACACATCCCGGAAAGTGAAACTGACCTACAAGCGGCTATGCCCCAAGTACAAGATTACCTCCGATGCCGATCTCCCGACCGCCATATTGAACGTGAAGATGAAGATCCAAACTTGGGCCCTGAGGATAAGGCGGTACACGAAAAAGGTCAATTACTTCCGGCATAACGAGTGCTTCACGAATAACCAGAAGCTATTCTACCGCGAACTGGGCGCGAAACCCATAGAAGTGAATGACGAAGATTCCTGGCAAGGCGGAAGTGGAAGAATTCTGGTCGAACATCATGAAATACCCGGAGAGCCACAACGTCGATGCCACATGGCTCCGACGTCAGAGGGAGCTAACAGATACTCCCGAAATGAGTGACCCCCAGATTACAGCATCTGATCTGAAGAAGGCACTCAAACAAACAGCAAACTGGAAGAGCCCCGGACACGACCGTCTTCCGAACTTCTGGCTTCTGGCTTAAGCAATTAACATCGCTACATGAACAACTCGCCAGAGAAATGCAGAAAGTAGTGACGGACCCCTCGGAGATGCCGGATTGACTCACGGCAGGAGTCACATACCTACTGCCAAAAAACACCGAGACCCAACTACCTAAGAATTACAGGCCTATCACCTGCCTGCCAACCGTCTACAAAGTGCTGTCTTCCATCCTAGCGGCACGAATCGAACGACACATATATGACAACAACATCATGTCGGAAGAGCAAAAGGGTTGTCGGAAAGGATCATACGGCTGCAAGGAACAGCTCTTACTCAACCGTATGGTCATGGATGATGCCAGAACCAGGAAGAAGAACCTCTCGATGGCATGGATCGACTACCGGAAGGCATATGACTCGGTGCCCCATTCATGGATCATCGAGTGCCTCAGGATGTACAACATCAACCCTGTGGTGGTCAACTTCCTCGAACGGACCATGCCTCGCTGGAAGACGGTCAAGGGACAGGACTCCACTCTGACAACACGCGAGATTTCCATCCAACGCGGAATCTTCCAGGGAGACACGCTATCTCCTCTACTCTTCTGTCTGGCTCTCAACCCTCTCAGTACTGAGCTAGCTCGGACTGACTGTGGTTATTACGTAGGAAAGGGGAAGAATGCAGACCATTGCATGAACCACCTTCTCTACATGGACGACCTGAAACTCTACGCCTCCAACGAGAAACAGCTCGAAAGCCTTCTCAACGTCGTCAGCATATTCTCGAAAGACATCTGCATGAAGTTCGGACTCGACAAGTGCGCGAAGCTCTCTATCCACCGCGGAGTCCTCACCCCTATGGGAGATATCACCACCACGAACGACGAACAACTCCGAGAGCTTACGGCCCCTGACACCTATAAGTACCTCGGTGTGGAAGAGAACTCTTCCGTGGCTGTCAAACGCACGAAGCAGAGACTGACGACTGAATACAAACGCAGAGTCCGCCTCGTACTAAAGACCGAGCTGTCCGGCAAAAACAAGATCTCTGCCCTCAACAG
>CAJPEV010000209.1:7678-128300 GCA_905338385.1 Darwinula stevensoni | reverse complement strand
GAAGAAGAAGACCGCCCTCCTCGTAGATGTGAGCATCCCAGCCGATAACAACCTCCAAGAGAAGACCAGGGAGAAGCTGGAGAAATACTACGAACTGAAAGTGGAAGTAGAACAGCTGTGCGGAATGAAGACCACCATTGTTCCGATCATCACTGGCACAACTGGTGTCGTCCTGAAAGACAAGGGACATGTCAGGAAGCTGGAGTGTGAAATATCACTGAATATCCTCCAGTGTACAGCAATCTTGGGCACGGCCAGCATCCTTCGCCGTGTCCTTCAGAATTAGGCGAGTATGAGGTCTGGGATGTGGTTCATCCCCCCTCATATTTCCAATACCGGCAGGTGCCGTGGAAGGATTTATTATATACATACATAATCTAAATGGTTCTTTTTTTTCCCTTGTCTGTCAGCTCCTTGTTCCCCTCTGTCCATCTCCTTCTTACCCAATGGAGCTTTTTGTGTGTTCAGAAGTTTGTCTTTCTTTGTCCCCATGTCACTTTTCTTCTTTTTCTATAACTTTTTGGCTTTTCTGCCACCTGACTGTATTTGAACCATGGAATTGTGCAGCACTCTCCTAACTCACTTTTAACTCCAGTTCTAGTTTCCTTTTTTTTTTATAGATACCTCTTGAGTGGTTATGAGAGTGTCATAAATCTTCTTGGTAATTTTGATTACAGTCCTTTCCTGATATAGTATGGTATCATTTTAATCATACCTAAAAAAAAAACAGGTCTGCCTTGAGTCACCATGTTGGCTAATTGCTGTTTACAGCAGTAATTAACACAATTACAATTAGCATTATTCAGTCAATCATTCATGATTGCCTATATAAAGTACAGGGTGGCCCAAAAGTAAGTTTACCCAATTAAGGAACAAATGGCTAAAATTGCATTGCTCTTTAGCAAGTCTATGAGCGATTTCAGCAGTAACAAATACAGTAATAGACATCATCTAAAATACCAACAAGGGCAATATCATACAGCATAAATAATAAATGTAGGTTAATAAGAAACTGGTGTAGCTGAAAATCCTTCAGTAAACTTACTTTTAAGCCTCCCTGTATATTAGATATGGCATATAATTGAGTTCATTACTTGTCTCATCTTCCCACCCAGCAAGTTTGTCACCAGATCATACTCTTTAACCCCAGCTCTGTCCAAATGTGAAATCATTTGCTTTGCCACAAAATCCAATCTAACAACTGGCCAGCTAGTTTCAACTAACTGGCCAGTTGCTCCCTCTGATATCTCTATTAAGCTAAATGAGTTCTATGGTAGGGCTCAATGCCTTCACAAGTCAGAGTTTCTCTCAATCACAAGAGATCACAAGGGATATCATGATTAATCCTTTCACACATGGTGTCCATTATAGTGGACAGCAACATTTTTAGTGATGATGATGGTTTTTTAGCCATGGTACACAAACCTCAAAACTTTTGGTGTATGCAGTCAACTCATGGGCATGTAATCTCTTCAGTGTTGCTTTCTAGCAGTAAAACATGTGATTACTATGGTAAAGTACCTCCTTAAACATTAAACCAAAAAAGGCATATTTTTCTTTTGCTCCAAAAATTCATGTGAAAGGGTTAACCTGACTCCACATCCATTTTTTAAATTACTGATGGCACCTAATATGCATTGCCTGCACTACTGTCCCCATCTGATAACACATTCAAATTGCATGGTTTTGTTCTGCAAGACTTAATTTTTTAATGTGGGTTTTGACAGCTGTATCCTTTATTGGCAAACAGTAGTTAATGTGAGATTACATAATTGCAGGGTACAGTCACCTTTTGATGCATATAGATATAAACATGAAAGGCTCAGAGGTGGATGAAGCCTCAAGCCCAAGCTTTTAATGTCATCTACTCAAAGAATATCTCAGACAATTTAGAACAAAAAATGTTCTCTAGGTGCTGCCATGGTCCTACATCTTGCCTTTTTTCTGGCAGATGCTGATGCAAGCTCACCTTGAACTTAAGATCTACCTATAATGCCTATCAAAAATATCACAAATCCACCTAAATTGCTAAATTAAGGTCAAAGTCACTGTAAAATTATTTTTTGAAAATAGACTTTCTCTTTAGTTTTCTTTTTTCCTTTGGAGTACCTTATGTGATCACAAAAAATGCTTTCTTTTTTTAACTGTACAGTTGCACCCAAAAACATTGATCCCCCATGCTGAAATTCAATCAAAGGAATTAAAAATGGGAAATCATGGAAAACACACCTGTTATACATCCCATATCAGATGCCTATGAGGGTTATTAAATTTTATCCATGAAATTTGGTTTTGATTGCAATGAGCCAGTGGACAAAGCAAAATGCAAATCTGAGAGCAAACAAGACTTCTGAGGATGCTGCTGAATGTATTCATGTTCAAGGTTCAGGTAGAGACATCAAGAGGCATCCATTCTGATGTCCTCTGTCAAGGTCTGGCATTAAGGTATAAGATACACTTACTGAAACATCAGTGGTCTCAGTGGTCATGGGGAAGATGAGGGTAGCACAAAAAGACAAAAAGAACACCTGGGAATCACTAAGAATCAAACCCCAGCCTCCCAATTGCCGATCAGGTGTGCTAAAACTACAACACTGAACCCAGGACATCCAGTCGCACCTCTTGCTGCTTTCCATACTGCTACTGTTACATTACCCCTCTTAAAGATAGATATTTTTGTGGTATCACATAAATTTGCTGCCTATTCACTTACAACTACATTACTTCCTTTTGTTTTGTTCACAAGAGTAACTAACTCTTCTTAAAGCTAATCACAGAAGAGGCAGCAACTACACTGTCACATATTGCATTCCACACATTTACAACCCAACAAGTAAAGAAGTATTTCCATAACCTGAGTCTCACTTGGGGCTTATGTAAATTGAACTAGCTTCCTATCATTATCAATGCACTTGATGATCGTAACAGCTTAACTGCCACCTGAGTTGCATGGACCAGAAATTGCAAGAGTGTAAAACCTGTTGCCATCCTGTGTGTCAGTAAACATGTTGAAACCTGGATGTGGCCCCTTCTCATTAGCCTTCTTTCAAGAGAGTCCCAACACACACTTCTCATGTGAAAGTCCTCATACTGCTTTCATTATTTTCATAGTCTCCTTCTGAACTTACCTGAGCACCACTGAGTCACTTTCATTCCCAGAATTGAACACAGCACTCTAATTGGGGCCAGACCAGTGCTGCATGCTATGAAAGAATGATGTGCAAGCTCTTTTTTTGCACTGGAACAACAAATGAACCCAAGAACCTATTACAAGGCTACTGTCGCCTTCAGTTGATACTGAAATCCTCAAGTCAGTCTCCTTCAGTTTATCCTCACTTAATGCATAGACCTATCATTATTATGATTGTTGTGGAGGTTCTTATATTTACCATTCACAAAACAAATTGCATGGTAGGGAGGAACCAGGCAGGAGCCAGCTGAGAATCAATCCCCACATTTTTCCAGTTCATGAAAGAGACTGATAAGAATGGCAACTCAGTCAATCCTTGTCATTTAAATTTTTGTTAGAGCTATATTAAAAGAAAATGAATGTTATTGTTACCTCAAACCACAATGAAACTTTTTTTGCTTCATTTTGGTAGGCCCACACTAATGAGCTTCAAACCTGTATTTTGGATACACAAGGACCAAGCAGATCATAACACACTTAATATCATTCACATTTCCCAACAGCTCTTTAACTGGAGGCTGTTGGGGATACTACATGTGTCCATTCAAAGGTTTCACCTGTTACCTCACTATAGGCCTATTCTTATTATTGCACCTCATGGTCCAAAACTGAGGAAGGAGGCTTAGATTAACATGCTCTGCACATTTCCCTTTAACATCAGAAGAAAGGTCAATCCAAAAAAAGAAACCTTGGTTGAGTAATGATTTAGATAGGTATAAGCAACAACACAGCTCTGTCATCTGCCTCTAAGGCAAAAAGGAGTGATTGAAAATGAGAAGACAAAGCAAAGCTGACCTAAATAAACATTGACTGTATCTATTGGCTGAGCTGGTTTGGTCCTGACTTCAGGGCTGAACTGGAAATTATGACCTTAAACATCACTCCCAAGATGATAAAGTTTCCAGCAGCCCACCAAACACAGGCTTGTCATTTACAGTAAAGGAAGGTGCTACCTTTGCCTTATGGGAAGATTTAAAGCAATCTTTTGAGCATGAAACTAAACAGCACTTAATTAAAGGAAATTGTGGCCATTTTGAAACTTCTTACTTTAGTTATAATGCATGTCATCTGCTTTCTATCACAACATAATTTAAAATGTTACAAATTGGGAATTGGGATATTTCTTTGTCATGGGGGTACCTACTTAGGAATCGATTTCGTTTTGAAAAATAGAGCTGGCACATGTCATACATTACATGATCTACTAAAAAACCAGGCAAACCCAAGCCCCACAAGTGCCTGTCACCCATTAAGGACTCTATTCCCTGCACACTGCTTGGATTTTGAGTGAGCCCTCTCTGCCCTAATGACTTCCATGTATTCCTACATCTAAATAGGTACTCTTAGGTTAATATAGCTGAAAACAACATACATGGCACTTATAACATGATGAAAGCCGTCACTGGCGTATGCAACAACCTTTATGACTTTTAGGCCTAACCTTGGATGCACTTTCCACTTGAGGAACCACGTCCACAACTTGGAAACCAAACTCTCTTCTAAGGAATGCAGGTGTCATGAACTGCGGAGACGTTATGCGTCAGGTGACTTCCAGCTCATTCCTAAGTCTGGGCCGAGCCAGCCCGGCCAATAGACACTGCCATAAATATCAGAGTATTCTCAACACGATGGTACGGTCAGGACCGACGAAGGTTCAAGGCCAAGGTCAGAGCATTACAGCAAAGGAAACTTAAGAATACGCGTAATGGACGGATGCTAATCACGAGACTCCCATCGCCCCATACTGCAAAACGTACTCAAACGGCACCAAGCGGTTCAAGGTCTTCGACTCCTGACCTTGCGCAGACCCAGCTCGCAGGCAGGCATATTTATGCGCTGGATAGCCTGGTTAATGTATAGATAACACGCTGTGGCGCGTGCGACATCTAGCCCATCTCATAAAAACGGAGACTTTCCATTTCATTGCTAGAGGTCCCTCTTATCAAAACCAGCAAAATCTGGGACGGTTTGTTTTCTTTCAGTCTTGATCGTGCCTAGGCTCCACCTGAGCTTACATTATGATGTAAATAATTATATCAGAAAATAGTATTGCATAGAGCTCTTTATTATAAGCATTTGTCAGCTGGCATTAAAACAACTCTTAGGCCATGTTAGTCATATCAACAAGGTAATAGAGCCATGATGTAAAAAATTAAGTACTTCGAGAGTGCAACAAAAGGAAGAAAAGAATCTTGCTTTGGTAATGGTTCGAGCTGTATGCTGCAGAGATCATAAAACTAAATCTACTATGTATGCCAACAATTACAATTACAATTGCAAAAGAAGGTACAATCCTGACAAAAACAAAAAAATATTGAACCACAATTTACCTTCGAATCTGCAAATTTTAAGAAAACAGAAATATGCTTTACTGGCCTCTATATCTCATGAGTGGAGAGGGAGTGAGATACATAAGTTATCATTAACCCTTCCATCAAAAAATGACCAAAGATGGCCCTACAACTCCAGTTGGCATTGACAACTGCAGACTGAGAACAGAAAATCTCAGTTCCTACAGTCTACTTTTGTATTCATTGAAAACCTTACAAACAAGGCATGACAAAAATCCTTTCTCTATCTCATATTTTGCATCAGTCAAGCATAATTTCTGTGGCTGTCTGTTTTGCAGGAGTTTCACACTTCCAGGGTAGATACTTGAGGCAGAAAAGGGTTCAACAGACAAGCACAAGCAGCACAAACAGCAATGAAGGCACCAATGAAATCAATAGAAACCAAGCAGAGCTGCCATCAAGATATCATGGTGTCATCACAGATTTTGGAAGGGGCATGGAAAGAAGGAAACTGGGCTGAGGTATCACCATTCACCACACTGTTGCTGCATAGCCACATCCCTGCAGCAAGAACATGAACACATACAATGTGGTAAAAGAGTGAACATAAGGAAACTTCATGAACTACTATATAGTAATAACATTGACCAACCCAGGATCACTACAGGGAATCTAATTCAGGTAGCTGCAAGGTACTAAAGAGGGAACAGCGCACATTACTACTTTGACATTGGGTGCATCTATTTCTCCAGCTGCTAGCAGCTGCCAGCGAAACATAGCAATCAATGATAACGTTGAGCAGCTAAGCCTTAAAATGATGTCATCAGATGCTGGAGGTCTCAGCAGTTAGCAGAACTGGTAGCAAAAAAGACACCCATTTTGTCCTCTATACCCTAAAGCATCAGTTGAGGTGAATGGTTCCTACAGTATGCAGGACATTGATGGTCTTGTCAGAGAGCCAGCTCAAATCTTCAATTCCTTTCTCTGCACTTTTTCCCATATGTTGACTAGCATTTAGTCTAAATCTTGCATTTAATGACAAGGAAAATTACATCAGAAATTTTCAATTGCATCAAGCACTAGAACACATTCAAGGCCTTTCTTCTGATTACTATATCCATTTTAATCCATGCCAGTAGGTGTCATCATGAAGAACTCAGATTTTGCATGACAACAGCAAAAATTCTTATCTAAAGGAGAGCCATGCTGAAACCACAGGGTAAAATCATATATGTCCAGAGAGTTAGGTTGGCTGAGTCATGTCATTTCCTTGTCCAACCTAAATGATACAAGCTGGATACTTAATTTTTTGTGTCTGGGAGCAAAATAATACCACATAGCAGGTAAAAATCCCATAAAGATGTTGACCATCCAAGCCTTATATCTTCCAATAGTACCTATTGCATGAGTGTTCAAACTGCTGCCTCTGAGCTGCTTCTGAGGGAAACCTCACAAATGTAACAAATGTAAATACAGGGTGTCCTAAAAGTCACTTTACCAAGATTATATTCATGTTTCAGGGAAAAACTACTTTATTTACAACCAAGCACCAGCAGAAAGTAACAATGAGGAGCTACAGAAATTGTTCAAATTGTTGTCCATCATATTCAATGCACATTTCACATCTGCAAATAAAAATCTGAATGCAAGTGAAAATAATCACAGTTAAACACTTCACCATCTTGGTTAAGCAACTTTTAGGACACCCTGTTGTAACCAAGGGGTGAGGGGGGGGGGGGACCCTCAGAAGAGAATGGAGAGCGATGGGTGGGGGAGGGGATGCTGAGCGAGGTTGAGAGAGGAAGATCATTTGGGTGCAAAGGCATCATTGACCCCACCGTCCCCCTCTTTTTTTTTGCACCACTGCTGCCTACACTATTTTTTTTACTCAAGAGCCGTCACTGCGAATAACACTGCCAGATTGCTTTCTCCACTTAATTTAATTATTTTTATTTCCTTACAAGTTTTTATCTAATTATCTACTATGCAACTATTCCTTTACTATAAGTTTATCCTATACTTTTCATTAATCGTTTTATGCACGTTGCTAGGCTAAGCTTTATAGCTCAGTCAGGATTACTTTGGATTTTGAAGGTTATTAATTTACCTAAATACTTTCCCCCTAATTTCAGACATGGATAGGTTTATTATCAGAAAACGGCAAAGCGAACCACCTGAGAGAAGTGCTGACTCGACTGACGATGAAAAAGTCTGCCCTTCAACGGAAACTTCAGCAAAGAAAAAGAGACTGGAAGAAAGTCGAGCGTAAATTTCACGACGAATGGGAGATGGAATTTGCCGTTGTGAAAAGGAACGAAAGGCCAGTGTGTATGCTGTGTAAAAAAAACGTTCAAGGAAAACAAGGTGGACAGCTTGAAAAAGCATTTCCAAAGCGCGCACAACGAGTTCGATAGGAAGTTTCCTTTTGGCGACCGAAGTCGAGTCGACGAAATCGCTCTTCTGAAGTCGAATTTGAATCAGTAGCAGTAGAATTTGAAACAGTTTCTTTCGTCGTCAGAGCTGGTGACATTGGCTAGTTACAAAGTGGCGTGGATTCTGGTTCAGAAAAAAAAATTCAGATGGAGAATTGGTGAAAGAAATAATCTGCACAATTATGGAAACTTTACTGGAAAATTGAGCTGAAGACAAAAAATGACCATGCAGAAAGTTCGAAATCTGCAGCTGAGTCACCAGACGGTTGCTCGTCGATTGCAAGATCTGTCGCAAAATCTTGAAGTCCAACTGCGAGCTCACTTGAAGAACTGGGTGTCTTTTTCTGTGGCATTGGACGAGTCATGTGACATCCGAGATACTGCACAGCTCCTTTTCTGTATTCGTTTTGTGTCAAAAGACTTGGAGATTCACGAAGAAATGCTGGCAATTTGTGGGCTGAAAGATCGCACTCGTGGCGTCGACATTCTTGACGCTTTCAAAGGTGTCGTGGAAAAGTTTGAATTGGATCTGAAGAAGTTAGCTTCAGTCACGACGGATGGTGCATCTGCGATGATTGGACAAAAATCTGGATTTGTCAGACTGCTAAAGCAGCATCTGACTGCGAATGGCCTTCATGGCGATGATTTGGCCTCGTTTCACTGCATTTTGCACCAAGAAAATCTTTGTGCTCAAATGGCGGGAGAAGAGTTCGATGAACACAGTTGTCAAAATCGTCAATTATATTCGCGGTAGCGCTCTGAACCATCGACAGTTTCTGGAGTTGTTGAAAGAAGCGGAGTCTGATTTCACCGAAATCGTCTACTTTGCGAATGTACGGTTGCTGAGTCGTGGAAAGGTCTTGCAACGATTTGCTGCCTTGCTCACTCCAATCCGAGACTTTCTTGATGAGAAAGGAAAGTTGACAACTTACGCTGTGATTGAGGAAGAAGCATGGCAATGTGACTTGCGTTTTCTGACCGACACCACCGACCACTTGAATGAGCTGAACCTGAAACTTCAGGGAAAGCTGATTTGCGATTTGGCACAGTATGTACGGGAGTTTCAGTCAAAACTGAAATTTTTTGTGGCACACAAGAAGAGTCGGGATTTCACGCACTTTCCAAATCTGCAGTGGTATGCGGAAGATGCTGATTTTGACCGGCAGCGCTATGTGAAGTGGTTGGAGAATCTGCTCAATTTGACAAGCGCTTCGCCGATTTTGAAAAATTCAGGCTCGCCTTTCAGTTCATGCAAGATCCATTTCACTTTGAAATGTATAATTCTCGACTAATCTCAAGAGCTCGTCAGTCTGCTCTCCCTGGACAGGCGCGATTTCGAAGCGGATTTATTTTCACTTCAAAGCAAGATCAATCATCAGCCGAAAGATGAATCTGTCTTGATACTGTGGAGTCGGCTTTTGAAGGAAAATGAGTTCATGGTTCTCCACTCAGGCATGGCAAACCTGTTTTCGATGTTCGGGTCAACGTGGCTCTGTGAATCCACTTTTTCTGCAGTGACTCACATTAAGTCCAAGTTTCGATCGCAGATACTGGATGTAAATCTGGAGGCGGAGTTGAGATGCTCAGTCTGTGAAAAGTTTCTGCCCAATTTCAAGATGTTGGTGAAAGAAAAAGATTGCAAAGTGTCACACTGAATGTTTAAATTTGCAGTAATAAATACAGGATCTGACTACTATGCTATGTATAGTTTGTCAGTACATACTACTGCTGATGCTCTTTCTGGATAAATAATGGTTACCGTATTTTACTGTGTATCAGTCTTGATTGATGACGTTTTACATGTTACCTACTTTCAAAAGATAGCGCATTCTTTTTTAATATTAATATTGCATATATTTAGTATCATGTGGCGAATATGGTGGCCTGATTGCCACAAGTTTGGCGAACATCGAAATCCTATTGGACACCACTGGTCTATATATAGCTGTGAAAACTGCAAATCGTCGTAAACATCTTTGAGTTGGTAGAAAATGCCTCGACAACGAAATTCTACTTCGCCGAAAACGAAGCAATCAACTCTTCTGGAACAACGGCCATCGATCTCATACCGCGATTGCTCCTCAGACGAAGATCCCCTGTGGAGTCGTCCTCGAGCCCCGCAGGGAATGGCGTAATGATTACGGAGGGAAGAACCTCCTCCCTCATACGCGTACGTAAGCCACTGCATCCCACTTTCCCTGAGCAGTCCCTCGGCATTGGGTCGCCGGGAGCCAAAGTGAGTGGACGCACTCACGGCACGCGTGAAGCCGTGCCGAGCCTTCACGCAGCTGCCGCACAGGATCGTGCGGACTATTAGAGGAACTGTGGTGACGGTGGTCCTCCACCGGACAACTAGGACGTACGAGACGACCCTGAGGCTCCCCCATCAGCGTGAGGCTGTTATTTGCTACTAACCCCATTCACCTATCCCTGTTGTCTTCTTGTATAATAAATTGTGCGTAGTGTCCGATTACGCACCTTTTTATATAAACCCGGAGTCCTGAGTAATTCAAAGGAGTCTACGCCTTGGAGTCAGCGATAACTATTGGACGGGTTTCCTGCTGCCGATCACAGAAGTCTCTCTTACGAACCTCTCCGAACATCGCAACCTTCGCAGATAACCTCTCCTGATACTTTTCCAGATAACTCTCTAGAGATCCCTGCATTCCGGATCCTATCACCATCTAGCCGTACAGGCCCTACGTTAATAACCCCATTCTGTAGGGGCCCCCAGTAGCGCCAGCCCTACACCCCGTTCAGACTGGCGAGTACAATATTGTCAAGATCAAAGAACAAGGCACGGTGGAGAACAGACGCCGTAGTGGCCGACCCCAAGGCCAGTGGATTCGACGAAACCATGCGACGACGGCGAAAGAATTGGCGCAAGAGTTGCTTCAGGACCGAGGTCGGCACGTGTCCCGATGGACGGTACGACGCCAGCTCAAACGGATGAGCTACAAGAGTACTTTACCCCATGCGACGCCAATGTTGACACAGAAGCACAAAGATGCGCGCGTCCAGTGGGCAATTCGACACAAGAAGGACGATTGGAGCCGAACAGTATTCACCGACGAGACCTCCTACCAATTATTCAGAAACACAATTTGTCGATGATCAAAGAATACAGAGGCGAGGTCGGGCAAATCCCGAAGAATAGACAGAAGATTATAGAGTAGGGCGGCTTCAGAGTCATGGGTCTGTCTGGCTGGGTGTCATTCGTTCGAGAGAACTACGAATGGCCCTTACTACGTTCAAATCCTTCAAGATGACCTCCGTAGCGCCAGAAGGCAGTTCGGTCGACGCTGGCGACTGCAGCAAGACAACGATCCCAAACAGAAGTCGAGTGACGAAGTAGTTCCTACTCGAGGAAGTACCCGAAACGATCGACTGGCCGTCGAACAGTCCCGACGTCAATCCGATCGAGAACCTCTGGTCGATCCTTTATTAGTGGGTCGAGAAGCGGAAACCATTAAATCACGACGAAATGGATAGATCTCTGGACGAAGAATGGGACAGAATCGACTTGCCCCCTCTAAACCATTTGGTCGAGTCGATGAACGCGCGATGTTGGGCTTTGATGGACTCGAAGGGAGAGAGGATCAACTATTAATTGTGATACTATTCTACCTTGTCCCAAGCCAAATCTGTGAATAAAATTGGTTTCGATATTCATCCCATCCACCCTGAGAAATACTTGAAATACTGGGGGCAAAGACTTTTGCACCGTAATGCATCCATTTCATACTGATTGCAAGTCTGGCCTGGCTCTGGCTGGCCCCCCATGAATCACTCTTGGATCCCCCCTGACCGGTAATCATAATATCTGCTGGTAACTGGCAGTGGTGGCTCGTGGTTCATGCTGTAGGGTAGGTCAGTGACGTAGCCAAGGAAGGGGGGCTGTCTAGGCTCCCACCCCCTCCCCCATAGCTTACAAAAAGTTTTTTAGGCTCTCATAGGACTTCATTGGCCCTCCGAAAAATGAGGCTCTCGCTACACTACTGAGTTAAACCCAGGATGCCAAGAAAATATGTGTGACGGACGAAGCTTCTGGAGTGGGATATGTTCATTCCCTTCTTTCCTGCAACTATCATTGTTCTGAATTGCTTCTTAAATATTAGTTTAAAGTAATTAAAGTGTCAGTAATGCTCATATTCATTTTTTTTTAGAAGTTAGCTTCCCGTTTGGCATAAGCGAAGAATTTTAATTCCATCAACTGGCCATTGGTTCGGTTCGGGACCAATTGACTGAATCGTCCTTTGCACCTCCCATTTCTCAAGTTTTCGTACCAGAGCTTACGGAAAGCACTAGTTTTCACCAGTCTTTTTGCAAACTTTAGAGATCTGGCGTGAGCCCTACCGTTCTCGAAAATATCTCACCTCTTCTCTTCACTTCTTGAAAATAAACTAAGTTCTAAGTCGGCAATGATGTCTCCCGTTTCTACCATTTTGTGTTTGCGAAGCCTATAATACGGTACAAATATGACTTTCTTACCGCTTTCACATTACCCTTCACTTGATCATCGGTATTATGATAGAAAACGTATGCAAGCAAATGAATTCTTGCTTAATATATTCTAGTAATTAAAATTTCCCTCTCACATTCAGACTTATATTGTTATATAATGTATGATATAACTATATTAATGCAATATTTAAAAATATACTGGGTGTTCGTATTTAAAAGCAACATAGGGAATATTTTGCCGCCTGTTGGTGGAGGGCAGCGAACACTATAAGGTCCACCGGTTGGCATATCTACAAGGAAACACACCAGTGATAACATTCATCCTTCCAGATATGCAACCCAGTGAGCTGTACGGCACGCATTGAACTCCACAAACATGGGGGAAACCTTTTCCTATATTACGTTTAAATACGAACACCCTGTATACTAAGTCATGCTCAGATATGATTGGTTGAGAAAACGTGACGTCAGCTACATAAACTCCATTGCATAAATCACTGCCAGGGGGAAGTCCGGGGGCATGAGAAAAGAAAAGTTTTGGAGAGAGATCTGAAGGAATAAAGACCTACGCGAGCCGTGGTGCTGATAAAACAGGTGAGCGAGACTGAAAAACTAGCTTGGCAGGATTCCAATTTCATCGGAGTGGAAGGAGTAGGGCGTGAAGAATATCTGGCAATGCTGCATAGATTCGGCAACGTAGCTGCATGCGTCCACATGCGTTCGAATGCAAGGAACACGCGTGTACATTTGCCCACACGCCTTTACAATTATAAAGGAATCGCTATCACTACGTTTTGAATAGGGTTTTCCTTTATTAATCAATCAGAATCTATATTTTAATGTGATGTATTGCCCCTCCTTAACTGGCATCAAATTTAGGATTTTTCTTTTTGACAATTTTGTCCTTAATCTGTGGAATGACCTAAATGCGTGAGAGTATGCCATGTACACCAGTGTTCCCTTGCATTAGAACGCATGTGGACGCATGCAGACACACAAGCCGCATGCGTGTGTGAAACGGTCTTAAGTCTCATTCCGTTCACTTCGCTGCAAGACTGCCCTTTCCCCCTCAACTCTTCCATCCCGTTCCCAGTGAATAGGAGCAGGTAAGGCCAGGGCGAGGCCTAGGTTGGAACTGCGCATGTTCCGACTTACCTGCGATAAGGGGGATGCCCGGGCCCAGCAGTCCTGTAGCAGACAGCATTCTTTCACCCTTTTCTTGTGGCTTTACTCGTTTCCAGTACTTCACCAAATTTACTGACTCACGAGGAAGCCCAAATATTATTCTAGCTGGAGGCATTCCGAAACGTTGTCAGATAAAAGTTATGACGGAGTAAAAATTATTACTTAATACTTAAATTCACGGTATCTCTCGGTGCTCTCTTTCTTGTCTGGCACAGGTTAGGTCCGGCCTAACGTGCCTACCACGACGAGCCGCCACTGGTAACTGGTAAAATACTACATATTTACATGGATGGAGCACCTGAAGCATAGGAGACTTTGGAGAGACAGAGGAGCTAAAAGCTGTTTCATGTACATACACAAATTATACGAGTCGAATATGGGACATACCCAGCAATGAATCATGAGCTCATTGTCATGCCCATCGACACCCCCCATTAGGATGAATTCAGGTCGACTGGGACACATTGACCCATGTCGATCGGTGACCTCCATCAGCGCTCCTCGGAGACTCTCCAAATTCCTCCCTCGATCAGGCAGCCATCGACTGCACTCACATACAAAAGCCCCACCTACATGCTGAACAAAAAATACAATGATTGCTTACCTCTTTTCTCATGAAAATTATTTTACAAATTAACTGCATTCACTTCTGATGAAAATATTTTCACACATTTTGAAAGTAATATGAAGACACATGGCATACACAAAAGCACCATTCACACACTATTTCTAGCATTGCTCACTGGTGCCACTCAGATTCCTTCAATCCTGCTGAACAAAACATTAAATACCAGTAAAGTATGATGATAACAATATTTGACACCATTTGCAAAGGATTGGCAGCTTGACCAATAAAGGCTACAGATGGGATTTCTGGAAGCTTGGACAGAGCATGTTTGATACAATGAATAGGTGTGAGTGAGAAGCTGAGAGAATAGTAGATCTACTTGGAGGTGGTGAAATTGGCAGACTGGACAGAGAAGAGATGGGCTCTGACTGCAAACATCCTCATGGGGAATTGGAAGAGTTTCAAGGAACCCAGCTTCATACTTCTCCAAGGACTCCATCTCCTCCTGCAACATTGCCTCCTCTGCAATCAAAAAACCACCAACAAATCCCAGCAGTAGTATGCAAACAAGTCAAGGGAATTTCAAAAAATTCTTTCTGAGTCTTGATACCTTGACTGGTATACCAAAAACTACTGTTGTTGGGCTAACTAACTAAGTAACCTAGCTAGACATGGATCTAACTGCTGATGACTCCATTCCCTTTCCAAGAGGCCTGCTTCTCAAATGCCCTTATTGAGGGATTGAATGCTTTCTAGCTACTAATGAAGGGGTTGACCAGGCATCAAAAACCCCAAAAAGGATCTTAGCAGAAAAGCAAAACAAAAATGCTTGTTTTTTTTCAAATTAAAATATTATTTTTTGTAAATAAAATAGGCTATTATTTATTTAAAAGATCTTTGTTCCTATCAGTTTATTCCTTTCAATGAAGTTTTCCATTACACAGCTCATTCATTGATGTCTTCTTCTTTATCAATTCAATGGTGAGCACTGGACTCTGGGCCATTGTAAAGTATGTATTCAGAGTGTCTCAAAATTTGTGGTACATAGGGAAAAGATTGTGTAAAATAATGAATGCATAGGCATTGAAGCATTCCAACATTATTTGACTTAATATGACTGAAATTAATTGTTGCTTACCATAGCAATTTTTTGGTGTCCACAGTCTGAACCAATCATCCATACATTGGAAATAACTAACTCACTCTCATGCATCTTAACCCTTTGAAGGCTGAAAGTGTCCCATAGAAGCATATGCACTGCACTGGGCATTTTCACCAAATAAGTCATATTTTAGGCTACAATCTTCTTGGGGGAGGTCCCAACAAGTAATGGAGTCCTTGTTATAAAATATACTTTCCATGTGCCATGTAACATAAAGCACATTTGTTCAACTTTCAAGTGCAGTACATTGTATAGCATTCTAGACCCAAAACCACAAAACTTCCAAGCAAGGTGAAAACATCACTGCATGGGTTTGCAGAAAAATCAAACATTACTGAGAGCATGTTGTGCGAGAAAGATTACCATACCATGAGCCTGCAGTTCCTGCCGGATCTCTTCCATCACTTCTGCCTCATCATCGCAAACTCCTCTGCCTTCCATCCCCATGGGATTGTATCCCCTGGAGAGATATAATTCCTTTGTATTAGAAGCTCTGCTATTACAGGCAATTTTTTCTGAAGCCAAAGTTCTTCAAATAGTTACCAAGTTTCTCTAGACAAAAGGAGTTGAATGCAAGAAGGTGAAGGAGACTGACCTTTCCTGATCAGAGGGAAGATGAAGTTCAGCCTCCATGACTTCCTGGACAAGAGATGGGGATCCTGTCTGAACAGCAGCAGGAAGATTGCGGAATCGATCCAGGAGCCTCTCTCTGCTCCCTCGCAGCCGTGCTATGCATCGCTACAGACCAGAAAAAGAAATAAACGCATTTCTCAAACCAACATACAGTCAGAGCACCTCATAAAGAAATTCACTATATTAAATTTGGAATTTCTAATGAAGCCACAAAGGAGAACAATAAGGATAAAAATACAAAATGCTCACCGAAAAAACCTCAGATAGAAAATGCAAAGTTCCTCATTTAACTTCATCAATGCAATTTTCTCACATCAACATCTGTCTGCATTTGTAGAAATTGAGTTGCCATATTACTAAACTCAGCTTGTCCACAACTATACTAGTTCAAAATGCACTTGTGCACCAATTATGAAACAAGCATTTCCTCTTTGTAATAAAATAAGAAGAAACTGCTTCACCAGCAACATATCATTAAATAAGGGGGAAAATGGAAGAGGAAAAAGTGATTGAGGTAATCGTGAACCTGTTTGTATGTTTCCCGCCATGGAGGGGTGGTGTGCTTGTAGAGGTCCTGATGATCCCGATCTCGCTCTGACATAGTGAGTCCTACCATTTCCTCTCACCTTCACATCCTCTGCTTTAGTACAACTGCATTCAAACCATACATAAGTATTGTGGTACAATAAGAATCCAAGTATTGCTCATAAGTTTGGGTGCTGCTGTAGGTGATGCATCAAATTTGCATCTGGCTCCTCAGGAGCCAGGGCTACCATTATATCCTTTTCTTTGAATTAATACAATCCAGACTTTCAAAAAAGACTCTTTGAAAACAACTGATTGTGAAGCTTTGCACCACTCAGGATTCTAAGGGGTCAAAATGTTCTACAACTGACATTATTGCTATGATTGTGGACCTTTTTCTAGGAAGTTCTTAGAAAGTCAATTCTCTCCCTTAACTCTCTTACTTTTGAAGATATACTTTAGATCTCTGTAAAATGACCAGCACAAGCAAGTACAGGGGAGCCCACAACTCAATAAGCTTAGGTTCAAAGCTATAGTTCTGCTACAAGGTGTTCCAAAAATCTATTTTTATTGTACACTGTTATATCATGGGTGGTGTTACAAATGATCAATGAGCCTTCATGTTGCCAAGATGTGGATACAGCTTCCAATGTGAAGAAATGGATTATTACAATGTTGGAAAGTAAAAGTGTGGTTAACTGGTTGAAAGAAATGAAAGGTACAGACATCGAGTTCCATGGAGGTGCTCCTTTTAAGTTATCACATGAAAAAAAAACATCACTCTGCAGTCTACAAGGAAAAGCTTTTTGCTGCTTCCCATATGAATTAACATGAGCCTGGTGAGAAAGTAGCAAAGGAAGCTGTCCATTGCTATCATGATGTTGTATGGCCATGGCATATAATCCCAAAACCAGGGAAGAAATATTGCAGAGACCATTTTTGGTTAGTCCAATGCACATGAACTCTTGGTCAATTTTGTTTTACATCCCAACAACCAAAACGACTGGATATGATCAAGTACACCTGAAGATGATGAGAGATAGCATGAATAGGTATAGAGACCCAAATGCATCAGAATTTTACTTAGGTTCATATCATTCAAAATGCTATGGGTTCAGGAATCAGTCATAGGATGGTTAATATTTCTGAGGAGAAGAGTGTGCTATCCGCTATCTGCTATCAACAGAGTGTGCTATCCAATTTCTTTGTCATCAGAGAATGAGATTTTGACAATGTCAAATTTCTCTACAATAAAGCCCCACACACAAAAGCATCAGGCACTCAATTTGCTACAGAGAAATGGTGCAAACTTCATTGAAAACAAGGAGTGGTTTCCCCAATCCCAAGAACACATGGGTTTCATCATAAAGAGCCATGTCAAACTTCTTATGTATCAGGAAGACTAAAAAAAATCAAACTCCTTTCAAGTGCCTCTGCAACAAATTGATATAATCTTCAAAGCCTTGAGTATAACTGAGACTTCTTGCACTCTCTCAATGTCAAATCCTGAGATTTCAGGTTGTCTGAATAACCAATGGAGGTAACACCAGGTTCTGAAGTTTGTCCTCAACACTTTGTGTTGAATATCCACATGAAGTATAACAACTTCCTTTCATCTCTCTCTTCTCTTTGCAGGAGGGGTGGTGTGTTTCTTGGACCACTCCTAACATCAGCATCCTTTTCTACTACAGTGCAAGGAAAATTAGCTGATCCTTTGGAGTTTGATGTAGTCTTAAGGCACAGGATCTCCCTACCACTTCTCAGATTCATGCTTAGATTTGGAATATTTTGAATTTACACATCCTCCTTTCAGTTTACAGAACAATGCTTGAAAGAGAGGATGGAGGAAATCTTGAAGTCAGAAAAACATCAAAATTATGTCATTTACTCTGGCGAATTAAACCAATATGAAATTCATTTCCACTGAGAAACAAACATCAGGTCAAATGATAAGAAAGACACAAATTTCAGGATTTGGCCTTTGCAAGGAACTGGGTGACAGGATCCTGGTCTCCATCTCCACGGATTGGACCTGTGATTTCTTCATTCTCCACCATGGGAAGAAAATGAGACACAAATTCCTCTGAATATGGTGGGGCCACCACATCCAACACCTCAGTCACAAAGTAGCGAATAAGGGAAATATCTGTTTTCTGGTTTTCCCATGCCTGCTTGATATAACTCAAGACTGGAATCACACATCCTTTACACAGGAGATTCACCATGCGGTCGAGAAGCATTTTCTTGATTTCCAGCTGGGCCAGAATCTCCATTTCTTCCAACTGGGTTTCAAAGAGGCGAATGAGCAAGGTCAAAACATGCTCATGATGGGCAATGTGACATGTTACCACCTCATCAAGAACAGCAAGGTGGATTGGTGTGTGATCAATGCTCAACTGAAAGTAACTGGGCTCTGTGACAATGCTTTCAACCCAACGGACAACACCTACTGTCACCACAGGGAACCGAATGTACTGGTAGATGGTGCTAAGGTCAGCTAACAGCTCAGCCGATGTAGTGTTCTTACTACATACTTTATGTACATTCTCGATGGCCTGGATGGTGCTCTTCAGTTCATCTCGATTCACACTCTTTTTACCCTTCTTGGATATCTCACTTACACTAGCTGCATAGGCCAACAGATGGATATATTTGCTCTTGTGTTCAGGATTGATCTTGGATCCAGGTTTAAACAAGGAATCGACAAGAAGCTCCATGAACTGTGGGATGCGGATCAGATCCACTGGTGGAGCATCATTGGAGGAATACATCCGATGCAATACACTGATATCAGCTGGGTTCAATGCACCTTTAGACAGCATAGCACCCAGAACTTGAGCTGCACGAGGTGGGACATCTCCACCAGTACCCTTTAAGGACAACAGAATGGGCGTGACATCATGGCCTCCGTCAATTGCCGTTTTAACAATCTCTTGTGACAGACGTCGAATCACTGATGTGTGTTTTCCTTCATTCTGCAAGACATGGAGAAGTGTCAAAGTATAAATGAAGGTGTGCTGGCCATGACAGACCATTTTGGAAAATTCATCCAGGTGCTTCTGCTGCTCTTCCTTGTCACTCCCCATCACATTTGAGATGAAGGTCTTAAGGATGCGGGAAAAGACCTCAATCTGCTGTGCTGCTGTTGAGATGTTAGTAATCTCCCCCTGAAACCCAGCATCTGAGATGAGTTTGATGGTGAAGTTAAGCATGAGGCAATCAGGATAATCCTCAGCCAGACGATAGATCAATGACCGCCATGTTCCATGTTCCACCATCTCTGTCAGCCATGCTGGTGGGTCACCCTCATCTGTGAAGATCGTATCTGCCTTCTTTGGGTCAAACACCTGCTCCGTGAAAACAAAACTCAAGTCAACCAATGGTACAGCTAGAACCATTTTACAATTCAAAGAGTAAAACTACACAGTGAAAATTTTGGAAGCTTGCATGAAAGCTGCTCTGCAAAAAAACATTAGGATTGCAAAGTTAGAGTTCATAAGTTAAAGAAAACAGCTTGCAAGAATGTTGGAACATACTCATATTACAGTAGTTGCCATTTGACTTGTGGGAATGGTTAATTACCACCTCAGAGTTACAAGCATTGGAAAAATGCCTTCACAGCAAATATGTTAAAAATCACCCTGACAATCATCAGATATTCACCAATATAGAAATTTCAGCCTATAACCATTAATCACTCAACTCAAGTAACCGATACTGAACGCATTCCAGGTGGAGATCAGACAAACCTTAAATATTTAGGTTCAGTTCAGTTCAGTTAGAATAATTAATTGATAAGGACTGTTCTGATGGAGAAATATTATTCAACTGAAATGCAAACAGCATAGACAGCAGCTATAAATTTCTCAGGTTGGCATCCATATGTTACCATATATTTAAACAAATCATTCTTTATACATTATCAGAAGATATTCTGCATCTGTTTCAGGAACAATTCAGTCAACAAACTGAAAAGTCCTCTCCAAAGGTAATGTGGCTAGTGCAACTAAGCATTCCTTGGCTATCCTAGGTGAAACAGGGCATCCTTGTTTTTCTCTCCAGTATGTAAGCATATCAATCAAGAAAGAATACACAGAACTTACAAAATTGAAATTCAGCTAGAATCCATTTTCTCTTCTAGAGAAAATGGATTCTAGCTGAATTCTAGCTCATCAATGAGCACTTCATGAATCATTTATTTGGGGATCAAGAGTATAAATACTCACAACAATAGTAAATGATGACCACAGTCCTAGAATACAGGAAAGGGAGAATGGCTGGGTTTTACTTTGGAATACAGTTTGAACTATTTATAACAGCTGGAAAATTTTCACAAACATTACACTCTGTCCAAATAGCTTTCTAGACTGACAGAGAAAGCCTACAAGTGTAAAAGATATCCTGATGCTCAACTTTCGCAAGAGAGGCCTGGTCATCCCTTGGAAGGCATGAAGCAAAAAACTGCCAATTACATATGAAAGATATACTTACACCAAATGAGGATTATAAGGAATTTAAAAGCACTAGCTGCTACTCGTGAAACATTCATTTCTTCCTAATTGAAGATTACTGACTTCTGTCTCATAACATTCAAATGAGACACTGCTAAAATTTTGAAAAGACATTTTGGATCAATAATACTTTGCTCGTTCTGTCCTGTCACCCCCCCCCCATTTCCCTATCCTCCTCAGGCCCAGAATAAACAAAACCCATAGGATTTGACCCTGGTACATGATGCCTAGGTCTTTGGAAGTCTAATACCAATTTTCAAAGAGTTAAGCCCCATAATTCTTGCCGCTTCCTTCGCTCCAACCTCCCCCCCCCCCCCCCCCCCCCTCCCCCTGTCCTCCAATACTCCTATAAGTGGGCACATCAAAAAGTTCCAGGACTGGCCTTCATAGAGCTAATTAGGTACAGAGGCTAGGTATGATCCCCTTTGAAATAATTCTCTTTACTTGCGATACACCTCTCCCAAAGTTTAAAAACTATGGGAGAGGTGTGTTGAAGTCATTCTATTCTTGGAAAACAGGCTGTAACACATTCTTGGCAACCTCCTGCAACACATTGGTTCATATTTCTCCTAATTCTCATGTGTGGGAGTGTCACAAGCAATTTTGTGAAGGATGAGAATCCACTGAAGATGACAAATGCAGTATACGGCCACCAACAAACTTGAAGTAGGAAACTATGCAGGCTCTTTCTGAGTTTGTCTGCAGTGAAAGCTGGCAATCAACCAATACCATGGTAATGCCATGAAATTTCTAACCAATCATGGGGTGGCATTAGTCATAGCTGCTCATCCTAGATGGAACGTTAGGGGACACAGTATTCTAGGATTTTGATCAGCTGGTAAGAAATGCTCTCAGACTGCTAAACGCTTGCTGTCATAAACATGAACTGTATATCAATATCATCCACTCATTTACCTGCTTCTAATGATAGTATCTATATGTACTCAGGTACTAATTAGTACTTGATCTCAATATCTTGAAAACACCAAGATTGATCGCAAACTAGAAGATCATGCTACAGAGATGATGACTACTGTTGCAAAGATGCAAATGGCTGTTTGTAACTTGGGTGCATTTTCATAGTAGGTGTGTCCCAAGTTTGCACCATGGGTCACAATTGTAAGGGTTTGTTTGCACCTTCTAAAAATAGATAGCAGATCTGTCCCAAGAACGGGAATAAGGGGCATTGTGAAAAGAGTTCCACCCTCTTCAATCCCTACTGGCCAGCTGCCTAGAATTGCTTTGACCAAAGGGGATGTCCCCCAATGACCAGTGTAGATGCCTCCCTCCCACCTTCCCTAGCAAACAAGGGAAGGTCATGTAATTACGGTGTAAGGAACAATTTGCATGGAAGTCTTTAATGCAGATTCTTTCATATCCCTAAGATAGCAGCCGAAGATGATTTTGCTTTCTTATGACCTTTTTCTGGTGGTTTTTGATCATGTATGCTCAGCTACAGCCAAAATACCAATTTCACAAGTGGTCAAGTATCAATACGAAATATATGGGTTGAAATCCTTGTATCAACATCTTGATCACTTTGCAGATCTAGAAGTTTGCTGTTGTATTGAAATTTACACAATATCTCTTTCCTATAAATTGGTGAAAATCCAACTATTCATGGACCCAGTCTGCAAGTACACCACAATTTCCTTGTGTTCAGGCGTTCCTGAGGAAGTTCCGCTTTGTGCTCTTCTCCATCTAATCATCCATCATTGGAAGCAATTATTTATCTTTTTCTTTGAGGATGCACTTTTAGGCATGCTAGTTGGGAAACGTTCTTTGACTTTTTGGCATAGACAGGTGAGAAAAGAGTGATAATCTTGAATGAAGTCGTTCCTTCCATATCGAGTATGAGGGAGAGAATTTCGTATTCACTATCTGGTTTCTAATTGCCTTCCCTTCCTCCACTGTCTGGACATGAATTCCTTGAGGGGTAATGCTCACCCTCTGCTAATCAAATCCATGAAGAAGGTAGGGAAAAACAACGAAACTCGAACTACTTTTTCGTCCAATTATCAAATCCATCGTTTCTCTCAGCCCATAATGGCCAGTCCCGGGGGGCGACCATTTTGTTTCGCCCCTCTCTGAAACTACCTTTTTCAAGGATCAAGTTATGGTAGGAAAAAATCTTCATGACGGAAAGTGGGTGTGCATGGCCCCTCGAAATGGGACGTGCCGTAATCGTACGTGCTGCATCTGAGTCGAACGGCTACGCACAGAGTCGAACGGATGCGCCCCATGACTCGAACGCGGAATTTCTCCCTCTCACTCCGTAATCTGTACAGCCAGCCTCAGCTACCCTAGTGACTAATGTTTGCCAGATCTGTTCGCACATTCTGCCACTCCTTTTTGTTTCCGTAAGAGAAAAGCAAACATACGAGGTATCAAAGGATTTTTTCCTTGGAATATGAATACGGCTTTGAAACACAAACACAACTAAGCGAGGCGTAACATTCTAATAGAGTAACCAACAAATGTTCGATCAAAATACACAAAGGGAGGTGGGCTTTACCTGGCTGGATCATCTGGATTATCAACATCAGAATCAGAAATTTCTGAAGAACTTTGTATGGTTCTGTTTCTGATGCTGTTCCTTTTGCGACCCTTCTCATTTTTCTTTCGTCAAGCTATGGATTTGCAACGTTAAACCGAACAAGCGCTCAGGTCTGTCTTACGACACAATCAATCCAAACTAGTGGGATATTATCCTACCATTAACATATTCCTAAAGGAACTCTTACACTAAATTGTGCATGAACACGTAGTTCTATGGAACAATTTTCCTGGAGATACCCTACAATTGAAACGCGATTGTTTCATATCCAATATCTGAGCGCGCTCAGATTTTGCACTCGCACTTCTCACGATCGAAATATATGAACTCAGAACCACGGCATCTTCGATACAACAGGGAAACTACAGCAAGATAATTCAATCGCCTGAGAGGACGTCGAACAAGCAGTCGATACTTTTAGCCCAAGCGTTCGAGTTTCGTTGTTTTCCCCTACTCCCCTTCCAGCACACGGGATCAGAATCAAGTTGGTTTGGTATAATAGTGATACGCATCCATTTCTTGCCAAAACACATTAAAGTGGTACCAATCGGATATAAAATCCTCAACTCTCTACGTTGTATTGCATTGAGAAACTGTGCAGACTCGTTTCCAGGAGATAAACTGCTTGCATGCTCGTGCATGACTGAGAACATATATTGGTTGCCCATTCACAATCGTGTCGATGTCGAATTTATTGATGAGCTGACATTTTACATTAGTAAACTGTTTCGTGCCAAATATCCGTAGCATCGCAAAATGAGACATACGCAAGGTGAAGGAATGTCAGGACTCTCTGGAAATGCAACCCTTCCCTGTCCTATTCACCTTTTTCCATGCCTAACCTGACGTGCGAGAGATTTTTGGCATACTCGTCACAGAGTGAAATGTGTGACCTTTTCAAGCGTAGAAAGGGTAGAATAGATTTCACTCCCAGAAAAATGAACGTGGATGGAATCCGAAATACAGCAATGCATCTATGACGAGTGTAGAGTTTAGATGCGCCACAAACGAGAATAAATAGGGTACAAACCTGGGGCCTTTTTCACGAAACTTCTTTAACTTTATTTCGGCTATATTTCGACCTTATCCCGACTCAAAATAAAGACACCTTAGGAGGTCTCTCTATCTCGACTTTAACCTCTCTGAGGGCTATGGAAACTCACCTATGAGTATTCTTAATAACATGCCCCAAGCGTTGCATGTGCATTCTTTCTGCCACTTGTAACTGTGAGAGTCTGAATCTGCTCCTGAGTCCTTCATCGTCGTACTCTTCCAAGGGGCTGTTTCGGTCGCTAAGTACTCTTTCCTGACGAAGTTGCCTTCGAATTAGATGAAGCCTTGCAGCCATGGTCGTGTTCACACGGAGAGCAATAAGTCACAGGTGGCAGAAAGAATGCTCATGCAACGCTTGGGGCACGTTAATAAGAATACACACAGGTGAGTTTCCGTAGTCCTCAGAGAGGTTAAAGTCGAGATAGAGAGACCTCCAAAGGTGTCTTTATTTTCTCTTTATTTTGAGTCGGGATAAAGTCCAAATAGAGTTAAAGAAGAAATAAAGTCTAAATATAGCCGAAATAAAGTTAAAGAAAAGTTAAAGAAGTTTCGTGAAAAAGGCCCCTGAACTCATGAATTCGTCAATTTTTGTGTCAATTCTGATGCTACGATATACGACAGCAGAACTATTCTACAACGTGTAGAATGTTACGAGGACACGGCGTAAAAAGCAGTCTTTATGTCGTCAAGGGAGGGAAATCATTGAAGCAGTGCTGAAACTCCATCCACCTCACGCACGGAAAAGGTACCATTTATGACTCCACTTTGAACGACTGTCGCTTTTTATTCAGACAACCTAGGTACATGAAACGTTCAGAAAACAAATTTTGAGGTGTTTTCAATGTGATGTGAAAACATCACAAACCTAGATCATCCACAGCGGGATAATAAAGTATCAAACAGGACACTTTTTTTTGGCCACCCGGTATAGTAATGGAAGTTGTAATTCACGGGAAGGGATTATTCAATACCTGTGCTTCCAGGAAAGGGCTGTAATTTGCGTTGATTCACAGAGTGGCGACATTTTTAGATTGTGTATTGCCCACTACGAAGGAACTCATACATACACCTTGACAAGGGTACACTATCTATTGATACATCTATTTGAAATCTAGTCATGCTCAAAGCTACTCTCTTTCAATAGGATTTCTGCCTTCCCTCAAAATGTGTCTCCAAATAAAGAAGTTTGCGTGGAAAAAGTTAACATAAAAGCAGGGGGGGGGAAGGGAAACAGAAACCCGGGGGATAACAGGTTAATCCCCATTTGATACAATCCCTCATGATCTTCAACTTCAATTCAATCCTCTTCCATCCCAAGACAGTCAGATGGCATCTTCGTGAAAAATGCCATGTTATGCAAAAGTTTCAAGTAGCATTGTGTGGACAAAGATCGGCATGTGACTTACAAGCATCCATGCCAAGCTACTAAATGGATGCATAAACTTGTTTTACTCAGCTTCTGTCAACAATACGAACACAGAAACAGTATTCAGAGTAAAATCTGATCGAGCAAAAATAACCTCCATTTGAAAAAAAAAGGGATGTAACTTATATTTCAAGAATGAAAAATCCAATCTCTTGCAAGTTGGGATAGTATTTTTTTTATATAGAACAAATAAAGGCAGACCTTGGTAATCATGCGCTTGAGATGATCTTCAACCATCGTTTGGACATCTTGAATGCTGGCTCCCGTGAGGATCAACCACTCGGCCATGAGATTCGCCATCTGGGCCAACCCAGCATAACTGGCTGAAAGATGATCAATCACTTGAACAGGGTCACCCCCAGCTTGGAAGTATTGCCGAAGAGAGTGTGTGATCCCAGGTTCCATGATGAAGTCGGGGCTCTTGAACTGCTCTAGGCAATCCGAGAGCACCTCCTCTGCATTCTCTACAATGGCATCATCTGATGCAGGACTCTCAGGCATCTCCTCCCCTCCCCAGCCATCCTCCTCTTCTTCTGATCGAGACATTCCCTTCCTCTCTTCCTTACATAGCTTTAACACTAATTTTTGAACTATTCTGCAAAATTAATGGAAATCAGATCTTAGGATTGGTCATGCATGAATGGAGGTGCTTGGTAAATGAGTCCTTCAACTATGGTATATTATTTCAATGCTTGTGATGACAAACATGAACGTGAAACCAGATTAGGAAATATGGACTACAAATTCCGAGTTCTTCTAAAGACCTAGCAAGACTTGTACCAAGCAAAAGGGAAAGCTTAGACCAGTTACAGGTACATAACTTGTCCTTGAACTCATTTAGATTAAGCAGAAATTGACTGGATGAAACTTTGGGAGAATAATGAAAGGCATCAAGTATGCATCTGACTCCTTCAATTTTCCCTAGGTTACAGGCTTTCAATCAAAGCTGTGGTAAAACAAGGACTTAGAAATGCGAAAATGAAAGTACCTTTATAGTCCATCTACCAGAAAAAAGCCCACTTTCTGGAAGCACTTGCCAGCAAAGATTAATCCTTTTAATATGTGGACCGCCAAGGTAGTTTTGTTAAACCTTTTCCATTGCACCACATGACATGCCAGCATGTCACTTGGCAGTCAACATGTTAACCCTTTCACAGTCCAGTTTTTACAAAACCTCCCTGGAGGATGACTGATATTACAATGCATGACCGTGAAAGGGTTAATAGCCTCATTCATCAACCAGGTTAAGGGAAAGATCTAAGGGAACTGCCACATAACATGGCCCTTTCACCTCTCATATTTTATTAAAGAGAGTGAAGTCATTCATTTTTCAATATCCAGGGAAGCACCTGCTGTGATAATAGCTGAGCAACTTGCACTGACAATGAAGAGGAGATAACCAGTAACTGAGCTGTTGGTATTTCATTTTCACATTTTTGACACTCCTCTTCCCTGAAGGAGATTCCAAAATTTGTTTTTGAACCTCACTATGTCAAATAACTCTTCCTCTCTCACCTCTTTGTTGGGAAAACAAGCAAAAGGTCTATTGCCTCCATTAATCTGCTCATTGCTTATAGAAAGTTTTTTTCCCCTGATATATGACCTATAAAATATGCATATAATTCAGGTCAAAATTTCACTGAGATGGAATGCAATCCTAGATTAGAGCACTTTGGGCTCCAATGTTGCCTATATGGCAAATTGGGATAAGTGCTTAAAGCTTGGAGGAAGAGGATGAATGGAAAAAAAAAATGTTGTTACATGGTGTCCATAAAAGTGGAAGCACAGACAACATATCTAAGAAAATGATTTTCTATAACATCTTTCTGCCATTATACCGCTCAAATGGGAACAAATCAAGCAGATTCAAATGACTGTTCAAATAATGTCTGAGTGGCACAGATTTCTTCTGCCTCTTCAGCAACCAATATCACAATAGATTCATCCTCAGAATCACCAAAGAGATCAGCAATGACTTCGGCTTTGGCATTGTCTGGTCTTGCTAAGAGAATGTTTTCCTTGTTCTCCAAACTGAGTTCAGATCTGCTCACAAAGGCTTGTTCAGCTTCCTGTGTGCACTGAATCATCATCTCATCAAGAGATTCATCTCCATTGGGAAATAATTCTTCACCTTCTACCTCCTGAGTTGATTGAATGAGAATATCATCCATTGAGTCATCCATGCTGACAGATTCTGCATCAGGTTTCATCTCAAGTTTTGGTTCATCAAATTGTACCATGAGAGACCTGAGGTTACGAATACTGCATGAATCATCACTCTTTGCACTTTTCCCACAAAACTCATCTTTTGGCATCATCCGGCGTGGCAGACGGTGGATGACTAATGGAGTGTCATCTTCAGTGTCAAGATGCTTAGCCTGAAGACATACCTTGGAGATGAGCCTTGGGACTTGGGGTGTGGATACTCGGTTGGGTGTCTTTATCATGGTATGACGTGGGGATCGAGAATCCCAGATAACTCCCTCAGGAGAAATTCCTGGAGATGCTTGACTGGATTGCAGGAAGGATGACTCCTCAGGTGAAAAGAATGAATGCCTGCCTCTCACTGGAGAAGCATGTCTGGATCCAAGCAAGGGTGAGCCTTCAGGTAAGGGTCTGCTTTTTCTTAAAGAGGCTTTTTTAGATCGGCAGGAGGGTGAGTCCCCAAGTAATGGTCTGCTTTTCCCTTTAGAGGCTTTTCTTGATCGAAGGAAGTGTGACTCCTCTGGTACAGATCCATCTCTTAAACTTTGTTCATGATCCTTTGGACTTTCAGCCAACTCCAATGTCTTTGGCCTCTTCACCTTGCTTGCCATCTTGTTTCACCTACAGCATTTCAACAGACACTCCAAAACCTGCATCAGACATGAAGATTTTGCATAATCATGAACTGTTGAAAATATTTATTTACCTTATGAGTATTAATATTAATAACAGCACTCTTTTTCTATTTTCCCAGGGTGATATCAGCACTATTTCACAAATTAATCATGGTGCTCTAGCTCAAATCAATCACAGCCAGATTTTCTCAAGGCCATGTGATGCCAATCTGGGTTTTCAACCCATCTTCCCTATCATGGGAGAATGGCTGGTGTCACTTGACTTCATTAAAAGAAAGCAAGCTTAGGAAAGGCATAAGAAGTGCAATAACAAACAATAAATATGACAACAGCATTAGAGTCAACCAGGCTCCATAGAGTCCTCTTCATCAGAGCCTGGAGCAAGTACTGCATGATAGCCAGGAACTCGACTCTGTGAAAAAGATGGCTCAATGCAGCGGCGCAGGAAAAACTTCTGATTCTCATTAACTGTCCCCTCCATCCTCAACCTCTTGGATTTTGGTTCTTGATACACTTCATAAGTCTGAAGAGTGTGAGTTTGGTTCTGAGGTAGACTGGAAGGAGGTTCATTAGTGGTGGGGACTAGTCTCACTTCATTGGCTTTGGTATGACTTGGGTACACTGACACCTGGCTCATCTGCTCTCTCCCTTGTCTTGCTTCTTCAACTGGAGTCTGATTTCGAATTGCTGATGACTGACTTAGCTGATCTCTGCCTTGCTTAGTTGCTTGAGTCTGACTTAAGATCTCTGACATCCGGCTTGGCTGCTCTCCTTGTTTCCCACTGTTGGCATGAGTCTGATTTTGAATTGCTGATGTCTGGGTTAGCAGCTCCCTTCCATGTCTCACTTCATCTACTTGAGTCTGACTTTGAACTGCAGACACTTGGGTTGACTGGCCTCTTGTCCCAGCAGGAGCAATAGTAGCTAATACAAAGTCCACCTCAAATGTAGGAGGGTTTCTAAGGCTCAGGATCAAAGGCCTATAATAAGATCAATCATTCAAAGTATTATAGAACACTATCCACATGTCCATCCCAGTCAGAGAGGTCTTGAAAGAAAGAAAAACAAGAAAGGACAACTCTTACAAGCCACCAGTGTCAAAGAAGATCTCGATGGGGAGGTTTACAGCTTCAGTGAACTGAAGGACACTTTTGAGATCCTTGAGATAGAAGGTGACATCTGTTTCCTTCTTCACAGCATAGTGATCAAACTCTCCTGCCTCAAGGCACAACTCTGTATGCACCACTTTGCCCAGCTCTGCTCATCAAGAAGTTGAAAGAAGAAAAATATTAAATTCAATCAATTAAGGACCTATTAACCTATTAAGGACAGAGAAACAATGCTTGGGGACAGTAAAATGGTCTCACCAGGTTCATCCTGCATGTAGTTGCGCACAAAGGTCTTTTGATGAGAGACAGAGATCGTAATCTCCTCTTGGCTGTTGGTGAAGTTGAGGATAGCATCAGATAGGACTTTGGCTTGTGCCACCAGCCGATTCTCACTTTCTTCTTTGCTGTAGTGAACCTGGAAATTGAATATCATGATAAAAACATATATATGCAGGGTATCTTAAAAGTCTGGACTCGTAGGTATTTGGGGTTAATTAAAACTTTCTTTCAATTTCAGAGAATTTAAGAAAGCAGGTGACTATACAGATCAAGAAAAGGTCTGAATCTCTCCCCAATAGACTTTTTCCTTCAGAGACATCTGAAATCAGTGCTTTTTATGACCACACAATATTGACAAGCTGAAGGAGAACATGTGGAAAGAGTGTGCCAAAATAATATTATGCAACAATTAAAAGTCTTCAAATTCTGAAAAGTGTAGTCTTTGACACACATACAGTCGAACTCAGTTATAACATCATTGAAGGGACCAGGGAAAAATTGTCATTATAACCAAGGTTGCCTTTAATGACATTCAGTTTCCTTGTTTTCAAAATAGATGCTATATACATTTTTAGTGCACATTGGTCATCCTGCACTGACTTCACTTTAAGCATTGGCCCACAAAACTTTAGCAAGGATTTGTTGACATCATCTAGAGCAGATAAGTTTCTTGTTTTGTGACATGTTCTTCTCTTAAGCACAGATGAAGCTTTCACGATTTTTCCAAATTGTGGAAATATATGAACTAGAAAGTCTATGTTTATGAGAGACGTCAGCTTTACTTCCACTTTCTATCAAACGAACTATGGATTTTTTCTTGTTAATTGTGAAAGCTTGCCACTTTTGCTTTTCACTGGCCATGTTGTCAACAAGAAATGCCAATGACAACTGAAGAGAAAATGATCTTTTTTAGCTATCAGATATAGTCCCTTCCTTACCCTCCTCGTCACACCTACATGACCCTCAAGGAATGTTGATTTCAGGAAAGATGAAGTTATGGCTCACCATAACTTTATCTTTTGCTCACTCTTTCAATGATGGAAATTTCAGTTAAGAATGATGAATTGGAGACGTCAATGTTGTCTATTTTGTCAGTGGGACCTTGAATGGACTCTGTTATAACCAAGGTTCAGGCTATAACCAAGCTCGTTATAACAGAGGTAAAATTTCACATACCTTGTGGGCTCTAAGCCAGGACCTGACGCTCTCTGTTGTTACAACAGAGTTCTACAGTATTATTCAATTGACTATAGTATTATTCAATTGTATCGCCCTCTGTGATTACATAGGACATTGTGTGCATGAATATACCCAAGATGTGCATTAAGATTTTACATTAAATAAACATATGTACATACTCTTTAATTCACATCCATGTATAATTTGTGTTCACTTAAACAGCATACAATACTTGAAGTACCTCCATGGGTTCAGAATCAACAAAAGAGATGCGATACATCTTGTCTACACCAAAACGACAGTGAAGCTGGAAGGTGACTTTCAGCTGAGCAATATCCACAGTCACCTCACATTGTTCAGCACTTCTCTCCAGCTGACTCACAGACCGAAACACAAGGAGGAGACTCTGTAACCAAAGTGTTCAAATTATCTTATAATTTTTACCAACAACTTGCTCCGTTGACTCCTTTAATTTCATTGGAAAGAAACACACAGAGTTTACCTTCATGGAGAGGCGACAAGAAGTCATGTCATCAGGTCTGACAGGTTTGGCCTGGTAAGATGAGAAGAACAACGGGAGAAACTTGAAGCAAGCAAAAGCAGAATGTGATGAGCTGACCACCTGCAGACTTAATCCAGATTGGTTTGGCTCCACAAGGACAAAGTCTCCTATCCTGGCCAGGGAATGAATTGCCCTTGCAAACACTGCACAACCAGAACACATTGTAAATTACATATTTGTCTTAAGACCTCTTGAGTTAATTCAAACTGGTAAGAGGTAGGCTTACCAAACACAGGCTAAGCATACTACACATGTGAAAAGTGCAGTGACTATCAGAATACTGTACTTCATTGTTTGTATGCCTCTTTGAGCTCTAGCAGACAAACTGCTGAATATTAAACAGTGAAACATGCCACAAAACTTTCTTTGATGCAATGTTCTCCAGGTTTTTGCAACAAACTTACTTCTTCCATGCAAAACTGTTCAATCCCATCCACAAACATCAAGGGTAGAAAGACCTTATCTACTAAAACATGAAATGTCCAGTAGCTTGATCCAATTGCTGCACAAGGCCAAGAGTCGTAGGTTGTAACTCCACAATGAAATGAAGAGCAGCAGGCAAGCCACATGGCAGTTACTCAAAGAGACAAGGTTTCTACAACTGAAGCAAGATGGAGCATAAATCACCAATGCTGAAAGGCATTCATGATGAGTGCACCCTACTTTTCAGGAAATAGTTTGCATCAGCATATGGAAAGCTAAAAGGTTCTTCCAGTGATGAGGGTTCCTGGAATATGACAAGAGATCCTTAGATTTTAATTCAAATAAATGCCGAAAGATACACCCGAGTGTATAATTTTATTTTAAGTTTTAGGCTTGTAACTCTTGACCTTTTGCACCAATTGGATTGGGCCCATGAACAACTTTTACCTTCTAGTTGAGATCTGTGTAATGACACCAAAAATAAGTATTGGAAATGAAACTAAGATGAAATAAGCCTGGCCTTTGATGTTGAGGCCTGGAATGATACAGTGGAGGGCAACATCAGCAGTGGTGGTGGCCATTTTCCCAGTTGTCTCACAGATTAAAAACCCTACACATCACAGGTCCAACAAAACAGAGCCAAAGATCACCTTGCATCTGAAACAACACATGCCCTTTTATGCAAAGCCAAGGTCCTTCCATATTGTGTCTTTTTGAGATATATATTGAAACACTAGGTCTGAAAGGGCCAACACATTTTATGCCTGGAACACTTATGTTCATATGTGACTGTCAAATATTTTAATAATACAAGGAACATATAACTAAGCCAAATACAAACCTTACTATTTGAGCAGTTAGATCTTTTCAGTTTCAGTGTGAAGATCACATGGACAAAAGAAATATAGCAAAGAAATGTCAACTATACTCCTGGGGTTGTGCTGACCAGAGCCAGACCAGAGCCTTCATTGGCACTTCACCCCTTTCATTCCAATAAGCACACTTTTCAAAGCAGAAGCAAAATAATTTTTGAAACCAGTGAATGTGATACAATGCTTTTATTCTCATTAAATGATAACTCCCTGCATGTGGGTATTCTGCTTCAATATATATCACATGGATTCTATTCTCGAATCAAAGGGAGTAGAGGTTGCAGGGCAATGAGGAATGGATGCCATTCTGTGTTGTCACCAATAATTGGTGCATCAACCTCTTCCGATTGTATCCATGTGCAAGAGAGAGCTAGGTGATAATGAATCTGCATATAAGCAATTGGGAGGGGAACATCAACAGGATAAAGGAGGAACTATTTCAACTCTGGATATGTCAGCTTGCAAAATCAAAACCAAGCACCAGCATAACAAAAATACAAGTTCCAGTTTATGAAAGGAGCTGGAAATGCTGAATTGCATCATTAGGCATCCCTGCACAGTTTCATAGGTGATTATATTTTCAGCCTATGCCCCAATCTGAGTCTTTTCCACTCTCTTCCACAAAACAAATCACCTTTGACTTACCATGCGTAATAACTGTTTCACAAGTAATCTGAATGGGAGCTACAATTTGACCTTATGTTTAAAAGTTCTAATCTATCATTTTATTGGATGACTTCGATTCAAACTTACATATCAACTGCGAAGCATTCAATTCTTTCCACCTGCATGACCGATATTAGGAATCTGCAAACATCTCAATGAACACATCCAGAATTCACAACATGGTCCACAAATTCAGAAAAAAATTCCTCCCTGTAACAAGTGAATGCATGAAGCATAGCTCAATAGGAAAAAGAAAGAAAAAAAAAGGTAATATTCCCCTTTTTTTTCCCCACATCCCCCAAAATAAATAATGAAAGCAGAAACAAACTCATGAAATATACAAGGCACCATGAGCGATGGAAAACTGGATTAGAGAATGAGCATAGCATTTTGCATGGACCTAAATGCAGGTAAGCAAGCTCTAAAACAGTCAACTCTCATTAATCAGAACACCAGTAATCCAGTCTTCCCTAATATACCAAATGATTTGTTCCTGCAAAAATTTGTCTCACTTCTTTGTGGAGAAGCCTAGACAAAGTTATGCACTTGGCAATGAGTAATGATTCATCATATCAGAAAACTCTCTTCATACTTGAATCAGTAAATTTAACATGAATCAGTAAATTTAATATCAGCATGAAAAAGGTAAAATGATGAACTTAGCCCACCTGATGCTCCTCAAAGGTTCTTTTTTTTTTAGTGGTGTCAAAGGGATGCCACTTCAATTACAAGAATTAATCCAAGGATTTACAATTTAAAAAAAACAAACTAAAATTTGTTTTCTAATTTTAATCAAACCCAAACCTCCTCCTGAATTCCTGTTTATTTCTCCTATCTTATAACAAAATCTTGCAAAGCATCAGAAAATGAATATTTTGCGATTGGAACCTACACAATATGTAGAAGGCAGTCATTCTATATGGCCTGGCAGTCAGCAAAAGAAAAAATGTGAAAAAATATTATATATTATGTATTGCTACTCTTTTTCTTTTGGAAAGGTAAACAAAAATGAACAAGGTATGCAAATAAACAAAAATAGCTGAGAATTTTGTGAGACGAAAAAGAGAGAACAGACACAGGAAGTTGCAAGGGAAAACAAAGGGGACCTACGCATGCAGCTCACACATGGTAGTAGGAGTACCATGAGCAGAAGGGAAAGGAATGTGTAGTGAGGTCAGTGGGCAGGAGTAGGAAGTTTGTCAGAGAGGAACAGCTGGCAGCAGGATTCCTTAATTGATCAAATACATCTGTTATTAAATTCTTTCTCTATTTATAACTGAAGTGAACAGTGGTGAAAATCCATCCATCCCTGCTGCTTGATTTCAAATGATGCCACTATATCAAGTGACTCCATAAGCCCTCCTTCCCATTTCTGATTCAATAATTTTTTTAGCTTTCATATCAAATGTAACATGGGAGAATAGTGGATTTTTTTTTTCTGACTATAAAGTATGTGATTCTATGTATATAGCTTGTTCATGCATGTGAGTCTGTAATCCACAGGAAATTTGACACTTTAAAAAAAAATTCTTGAAAAATCTTCTTAAAAAAGGATTAGCAAGGTTAATAAACTCCCACTAAACTGGATATGACTAATCCTTATAAACATGCAAGGATTTTCTAGTTTCATGCCACATGGGAGTTGGGATATGAAAGCCAATGAGAAAAATACTATTATTCAGCTACTTGGAAAGTCCACTATCGCAAACAAAAAAATGTGCCTCCAGTCCCCTTCCAATCTCATATTCCTTTTAGTCAGACACAGGAAAAGCTTAATACCTTCCCTGATTTCTCCCTTTTCTTTGTAATCAGACTGAGAAATATCTCACCAAATGCAAGATGTAACAGAAGTACTTCCACCCTTTATTGATGAATCACTATCCTGACTCTAGTTTCAACTGTTCTTGGTCAACAATATCACATCCTTCTCTGTCAATGCAGCTTTGAGCAGCTCTTTTCCTCCATGAGGAAAGTCCTCCCTGCAGTCCTTGAAGAACACATTCATCACAGTTTTTGAATAAACTGAAGCAAAATACAATATATAATTTCATCAATGTAATTGGTTGAAATACTTCATGCATGTGAAAAGGAGGAATATGCATGCTGCAGCAATGGGAGATTTAATCTCTTGAAAATTATAAGTGGAGAAAAAATATGAGTGGTCACATTATCAGGTTAACTTAAATCCAGCCCTGATCTCCTGGTGTCTGAATTAACAAGAATTGACTGCATTCAAGCTCTCTTTCCCCAGTCTTCAACTCTTTCAGGAATTGACAACACATGGAAATGCTGCACCAAATTGGAATTGCTGCATGAAGCTTATCATCAGCAAATAATCCAAATTACAAAGAGCAGTTTGGAGTGCATGTGATCTTGAGGCTTTGTCATTAATAGAACATTCATGGAAATTGCAAATAATGGTCATGCTGAAAGTGAGCATCCACAATTTTGTGGTGATTTCATTCAAAAGATTCAAGCTGCAAAGCTCCATACAGGACTGATCCAATTGTTCACCATGCTAGTAATGTAGACCTACAAGATTTGGCAGCCAAGTTGTGCTTGGGGAACAGTTCCTCTTGGCAGACTAAGCCTGCTTCTGTAAATGGGACCAACTCTAATGGGATGAAAATCGAATGAGATATAGAGGCAATCATGACTTATAGGCAACAAGAATCTGGGCACACAGGGTGACAGAGACCTTTTATGATTCTCTTCAGAATGAGTTGGCACTCATCAAATCAAGTCTTGCAGCAAATTGAAAGGAAGCACACATGAAAACCTTTCAAAAACTGACTAGAACTGTTCCCTAAAGCCAATGAACCAGAAGAATCTTGAGGTATCACGTATATGCCAGATGTGTGGAAATGAGACAAAAAAAAATGCAATGGCAAAATACTGCCACAATAGTAGTAAGGGAAATAATGCAACAAGCGAAATAATGTTGCAAAGGACATAGATACAGAGAGCAGCACATGGAGAAATGAAAAGGCTCTGACTTGACACATGCATGTGTCTGTGGCACCCGAAGGAGTAGATGCATTGATGCCATTGGATCATTGCAGATAAGGCGGAGAGATGAGAACAATTCCAAACAACTAATGGTCCAGCCATCGTTATAGCTGAAAAGAAAAAAACGTTCATTAACTTATTATCCTTCTTTGTCATTTAAATTCTACTTCCATTTCATTTTTGAGATTCTGTGACATTATTAGAAGAAAGTCATCTCATCCACGACATGCAGCTACCAGTAAACCAGAGTGAAAGATAATTACTACATTGAATAATAATTCATGGTAAGAAATATGACAGACACCTGCAACTCATTAGGAAGAAAGCTCTCAACAAAAAAAGAAATATCAGAAACTGGATCTGAAATCAAAAAGAAAAAGAATTGCTGAAAGTCTAGCTCCTTTCCAAAGAGGACACCAATTGCAACCTGCAGAATGTGTAGTGAGGTGCATGTAGACAATGCAGAGTAAACTCCTTTGGCAGGTTATCAACCTGTTTTATCCAGGATGGACAGGGCATACCTAGTTGAACTTCATCTCTTTCAGATATGCCTTTTTCAGCTTATGGACTACATAGTTCCAAGAGCAGATGCAGAATGATGATGGATGGTATATTTTGATAATTCATAACGAATGACCTTTCAAACTATAATATTCAGAATAAGCCTTATGATATTCTAACTATGATTATTCAGAGTAAGCCCATTGCAGAGAAAAGGAGTCAATATTGGTACCTGTGGAAGGCTGGTGTCCATCATTTCAGGTGGGCTGAGGAAGTTAGTCCCATTGGGAACCAACTGCTGGGCAGAGGATACATACTGAGGGTGGTGAATATGTGGATAGCTGAGCTTGCGGGGTGATCTTGCCCTCACTATGTGTGGATGTGAAAGGTGATGTGACATCTCCTCTAGCACTGATGGTGCCACATATGTGAATCCCTGTCAGGATATTTTCATCATCTAGAATTTTCCCATAAATACTGTAGTAATAATGTCATGAAATGTGGCTGCTGACCTGAAAGACTTGGTTCATACTATTACTGAGAGTTGTGTCATCAGGTGAGTCAAATGGAGTCATCTTAGTAAACTTGGTATCAAACTGGGACACATCGTCATCACTTGTCTGTGGGAAAAAAAATCACATAACCTATTTTATTCCAATCAATGATTGAGTACTTTTTCTGGCTTCAAAATCTGAAGGCAAACCAGAGAAGGCTTGAAAGGTGGGTCCATTTTCCTCTGCAGGACATCAGGCCAGTTGATTTGTTTGAAAAATGGATGTAGCTTGATGGGTTCAGCATCTGAGGGACCTGCCCCCAGCCTCTGAGACACCTGTCTCTGTTAGCCAAGAAAGAGACACTTAATATAAACTTCTCTATATTTGTCTTCCTTAACCTTGACATCAATATCTGCATCCAGACTGTCATTTCTTTACTAGAATAATCCTGAAAGCGAAGAAATTCAAGAATACAAAACATGAAGCAACCTCAGTTTCTGTCATTGACTTTGACATTAAAATTAATGCTGACAAACCAAAGTAGGTGCAAAGGTCTAACAGCAACTCTATGAAATTCATGTGTGATCACATTAAGTGACAGTAGTTGATTGCAGCTCACTATTAAGGTGAAGAATGACTGAGACAAAGTGCATAAGAAACACGCAATAGCATCAACTCAGCCAAGAATAATAACCTTGAGTAGTCTTCGAACAAGGTCTCGTGCATCAGGGGTCAAGTATGGAGGCAAATTCAGCTTCCCCTTCAGGATCTTCTCAATTGTTTTCTTTCTGTTTTCAGCTGTGAAAGGAGGCTGAAAGTAGACAAGTATTATGGATGTGAGAAACTAATTCACAGAAACACTAAGTTTAGTAATGAGCATAAGTAACGAACCAGTTTAGTTTAATTTTTTTAACAATCATTCTCTGAGTCAAGTGTAACAAAAACCTCCAATTTTGGTGGCAATCTTACTCCTCATCAAACCCAGAAATCCAGAACCTGTGAAGTAACATGCATAATCTTGAAGGGCTTGATCCAGGGAGGCTGTTGTTGTATAGTTTACTCTGTTTTGAGCAGTCCTTCCTACTTTTCTGCCCAACAGAAGTTAACCCATCTTACCACATGCCTATCAACAGCTATTGGACTGGCTGGGGTTTGACCTTTCAGCTTACAAAGAGCTCTGGGCCAATCTGCACTGCTTCTGGGGTAGTTTGCTACTCATTCTTCTCAACCTTCCACATTCTACCTTCATCTCACAATACTAGCTAGTATCTTCCAGCAACAAGTTGTGGTCTGTGTCCTTCTTTCTGCCTTCTTGATAATCTCTGTTTCACATTCAGATGGTTCCAGGATGTTCTGCCTGCCAAAATGCTTCCTTCCTGTTCCAGTAGCTCTATACAATGGTACTGTGGAAAGAGAGACACCTTCAACCTTATTATCTTCCATCATGTTATGATTATTGCCCTTTCTGCACTTCTTGAGCATCTCCATTCTCATTAGGGTGGTTCCTGGAATGGTTCTGCTGCCAGCCAAAACACTTCCTTCCTCACGGTCACTGAAGTAGAAAGCAGATTGCTCTCTACTTCGTTGACTGTGTGCTCTCTAAACAACTGGAGATGCAGAGCAGGAGGAGGTCCAGCAACGAAGGCAAACTCTGTCACTGTGCTTACTGTAAAAGTCATGACCAAATCCACTGTGCTGTAAAACTTTCGGCCTTTTTATCCCTGAGAGCGGTGACCAAATCCCTATAAGTTCTAAGCCAATTTTTTAAAAAAGACCACAGTTAGATTCCCCGCATCACAATGCCTATTCTGTCCAAGTTTCAAGTTTATAGAGAAATTTCCAGATCTGTCTTAAATCCAGAGTGCCAGCAATTGTGGTACACTTGATTCAGAGAACGGTTGTTATATCATTAACTCAAACAATAGGATCAAGTTCTGAGGTCATATCTAAGTCTTGGAGCTTAAAAAAAGAGTCATGAATGCCAGAAATCCTAAGCAGGGAGCACAAGTCACTGAAGGCTATGTCTGAAGTATAAGGAGTGTGAAGCCACAGTTCCATGCCCCTTGCTACCAAATACTCATAAATGACACCAGTTTGATGAAGGAGAGATTTGTCATAGCACAGGAAGAAGTTTGCTGCCATCTCTGGCAGCTCTCTTGCAATTGGTAGTGAGAGTTTGATGCAAATGATGTCTAAATAAGCCTTCCCAGTGACTGTTGTCCATTTTGGCATGGCATAGGCTTTAAGAACACCTTAAAAATCCCAGACCACTATTTGCTTGCTATATTAAAATTTCTTGAAGGTGGTACACCTTTATGCATCAATTGAGGACAGACATTATGTCTCAGGATTCCACAGGTTATCAAAGTTTGTGTACTGTTTTCACTGAGGTGATGATACATTCCTGACTTGGATTGTCATGATGGGTAAAACTGTCAACACCACCAAACTATCTGAGACACACTTGCACAACCATGTGGTCTGCCATAAATTGCCTTTAAACTCATGAAGATGAAACCTTCCTCAAGTGGAGTTAGTCAGTCAGAACTATGCGACTATATGCCATGGGAAATACCATAACATTCCTATATTTTCTCAGTTGATTCATGGCTATCTACAGATGCTGCCTAGGTCATAAATTTTATCTCATGTTGTTGTCATCAGCTCTCCACTACTGTGGCAGGCTCTGAAGGCCAATATCCCAACATTATTTCATTGCTGATCAATGTCAGCCACTTTCATTTCTTGCAGAGTTAAAAACTTGATTATGATTGTTTGATTGAGTTTAGAAAATGCTTTCAACTTCTATCTGTGCTCAAAACAGACTGAATGAAATGTGCTGGCAAATTCTTTGTTCAACCAAGTTTAGATTTATAACACCAAAATGTTATAATTAAAACCATATTAAAACCTCCATATGCATGAATTTCAGCTTACATTTATTAAACAATCAATCAGCTACTCAATTGAGATTTTCAAATTTATCTCACTATCTATCCAAGATTAATCATTTGTTTCTTGTCAGATAGCTTGAGTGATTCTCTTGAGTGGCCATAAAAGAAGAGAGTTAACCTTTTCCACTCTAATTTTTTTTCATGTGTTTTCTCCGGTAGCTCGTATTTTTTACCACATAGGCTTCAGGCTGCTGAAATGGCTTTTCTTGGAGTCGTCAGTTGTAGGAGCCTAGAGGAAGAGTAAAGGCCACCGGGCGAGGAATTGGTGAGGGGAGTGTTGGGTGGTGAGGTATGTCGGGTGGTGGAGAGGTAAGTTCGTGTGACGGAGAGATGAGTATCGGGTGGTGGCTGTTCTTCCGGCATTTCTAAATCGAATGCCTTCTGGCAATGCAACCAAAGCTGTTAATAAATGTGATGGATGGATGGAATGAAGTAACCTTTCCTGTCAACTCAAGATATTATACAAAAATTACTAATGAACATAATTTACTTTCAAGTATAATTTACTGCCAATCCAACTAATTAAAACGACAAACCAATGACTAATTATGTTAGCAGACGCTGCGTGGTGCGTGTGCTAAGAAAATCTTTTATACCAATAGCCAAGTCATTATACTACATGGCAGATAAGTTTGGTGCAGCAAGGTGACCCACCCGAGTGAATGAAGAGGCTTTTAATCTGTGGTATACTATACTGCACCAAACGAGCGCAAGAGTCAAAGTACCAATGGGCAAGTATACTCGCCCATTCGAGTGGAAAAGGTTAAGAAATGGTTGCTTGGGATACTACAGTCGGAGAGTTGGTCACAGAGAACTTCCCTTTTTCAAGTTTTACAAAATAAACTAGACTACAGAAAGAGAAAAATGAGATATCTAGGCAGATCAAGAATAGCAAGAGACACCCTAGAAAAACAGGAATCAGAGCAGCTTTCTTCAAAAATCAAGGAAAAGAAGTCAACTAGCAAAATAGAAATTCAAAATTCAAGCAATTAGGAAAAAAATGTAAATTTTTTGTCGGTTATTTACTGAAAGCTGGGAATGCCCCAACAGTAGAACAGATTGTATCCAGGAGGGGGGCAATGGGAACACTTTGAATTCTTTAGAAATGTCACCATTCAGCAGAAACTGTCACTTTGAATGAAGAGAGTATTAACATTTTTTGCAGCCAGGAATGTCCTCTAATGAAAGGACAACTTGGACTCCCCAAACTTTTCATGCTTGCGAATTTTTTTCCCAATTTCAAAAAATTGTCCCAAAGTACCCCAGTTTCCTCTGCTAATGATGGCAAGTAAAACTATATTTAAAAATACCTGCACTGGCCCAGGGATACCAGCAAGACTTCCAGCACTTGAGTCAAATATTACTTTTGCTTGCTGATATTTTTTATTTACTATATTTCTCATTTCAATAACCAATTTTATTTTTCACCTGAGACAAATTGAACAGCGGTTGTTGGCTGAGGGGAAGGAAAAGTGAGGAGATACAATGCATGGTGTAGAGGTACTGGCAGCAGCAATGTCCAAGGGGGGTATCAAGATTCAATGCCACTAATCAGAGTTTGAGAAAAATAAAATATAAACTAATAACACCATATTGAAGTGGAAACATCAAAGAGAGGGTTTGTTAGCTCAATTTTAGCCCCCCACCAGGCTAGAGGGAAAAGACTAAAAGAAACTTATAGAAATAGAACCTAGGAAACTCATCAAAAGACAACGTTGCAACACATAATCACCCTAATAATTATATTCCACCCATTAATAACAGATAATTATTTCTTTATAATGTTTCCAGTTTTCTGCTAGCTACCATTAGAGCTGAACTATAAATTAGTTTCACACTAACAGATGGGTAACATGCTAAACTTTTGATTTGCTTCAAAAGTTAGCAAAATGTTGAAGTAAAACTAATTATTTTTTCATTTTGAATATCAGCTATAAGGGTCAGAGTAACATCTTAAAACACTCCACAGCTTCTGAATTCTGATTCCCACTATATAATGTCATTAAAACTTGTAGGAAAAGGATTAAGTTCCTGTCAAAATGGTCCAATCCTATTGCATGAGCTTTTTTTTTTAATTCAGAGTTGACTTGATGCAATGACATTTGTTGATGATGATGATGACTTTTTTTTACATGACAAATAAGATATTTGGTTCCTACACATCAGTTTGGAGTAATGACCATTGACATGAATTGCAAGCATGAAAAAATGAAAGGAAAAAATTAAGAATTTCAGATAAAACTTTTGATTGCAAAACTTACAGCCCCAGTCAACATGTCATAGGTAAGAGCTCCAAGAGACCACCAGTCCACTGCCTTTCCATGTCCACTCCGCAACAGGATTTCTGGGGCCCTTTTGAAGAAATATCACATGAAAATTAATGTAGAATTTAAATTATATTTCTTTAAATTTCTTTACTCCGAAATAAGAGCACGCACATATATTCAATGGTGCCACAAAATGTGTGAGTCACAGTACTGTCATCAATGGATTCTTTGCAGAGGCCAAAGTCAGTGAGCTTCACGTGTCCTTGGGCATCTAGCAGAATGTTTTCTGGCTTCAGATCTCTGAAAAATGTCAGTGTAAATATATATAAAGCCTAAATAATAGAATACTTGAATGAGTGGGAGGCCAGAAAATGCTGACTCACACCAAGTCTGGAAATATGACTGACCTATATATGATGCCTTGAATATGCAGATGTTCCAGTGCCAAGATGATCTCAGCCAAGTAGAAGCTGAAAACAGATAACATATTCTTCAGGGCTAAGTTAAAAGTCCTATATGATGGTTTATCAAGTTTCTCATTTGTTATAACCAACCTGTTCCCCAAACACTGATGTGAATAAAAAATCTATTGAAATGAAAATGTTTCTATTATTTTACCTAAAAATCCTCCCCAGGACGGGAAAGATAAGGTAAAGAGCGGCCCCCAAGCAAGGGATGAACGCAGTTTCAAGGGATCATGAAACAACAGAAGTGCCAAAATCAAATTTCTATCACCATTCTGCTAAACCCAAGTTATTTAGCCTGGTAATATAATTTTGCTGTTATGGTTGAAGAATTCTGCTCCCAGTGCTGTGCTGATGTTCTGCTGCAAACTTATAAAGAGAAATTCTTTTATGGCAAGCAAAATACATGCGTGCATGTATACACATGCCTGAGAACATCCAAAATTTTCAACACACAGGGCTCTAAATGTAAAACTGTGATCCATTAGTGAGTTAAAAATGATGGGTGCCTGAATGCATGCATGCATGTCAGAGGGATAATAAATTTTTGGAGGGGAAACTTGCCCAGTGCAATGAAACAGTCATACCTCCAGGAAAAGATGAAATGGTGCATCCTTAGCATACATGGCAATGCAGGTAAGAAAGCACAACCTGCATCACTAAACTGCAAGTGTTACATGCAAGAGATGCAAAGTTTGAAATAACTTTTGGACAAAATAGGACCTGAGTCCTGCATCCTTCAACTTTCTGCATGTGTTGACAAGAGAACACTTAACTGATGCTTTTGTTCAATGTGACAATGCTTCATTTGATTCTGAGCAGAAGAGATTGCAAGTTGTAGGATTTACAACATGCACTCAAGTTATCTACCTCATGTGCAGGGTGAGTCAAAAGTCACTGAATGATTTTAAACAGTTATAACTTGACAAGGAAGGCATTAATTTGCAAACTTTAAAATTTTAAACTTTCAAAATTAATTTGAATGTGCAATAATTAACAAATACACAACATTGAAAATTTTCAAAATTTCTGAGTTATTCAACATAAATATGACTATAATTACTGGCCAAGATATTGAGCACCATCAAGCTCCATCACACAAACCATCACTGAAAGGCAACTCCACCCATCTTCTCAGTGAGGCGCTGCTTCAGTTCAATGATTGTGCGCAAATTTCCGGCACTTACCTGGTCTTTAAATGAAACCCCACAGCCAGAAGTAGAGTGGAGTCAGGTCCAGCGACCTGGGAGGCCACTCAATAGGCCCGAAACTAGCCTATCCACCAGTCTTCAAAGCAAAAGGACACTTCACTTTGGAAAGATTTTCTCCGCAGATAGAGAATAAATTAACGATGGTGACATGTTCCTCAAAGGAAAGTTCATCGGCATTATTAGAAAACTATTTGGAGCAGCAAAAATTAACTGAAAATAATTGCGAATATGGCATCCTTTGCACCCTAAATATCAATTTTATGTTGAAAATTATTGCATTTCATTTTGTGCAGGCTCATCTCATTTCTTGTTGGTATTTCTTGCAAATTTTCATGTTGTTCATCAATTAACACACGCTCTTTCATGTAAAAAAAAAAAAAAGTTTGCAAATTAATGCATTCCTTGCCGAATTATAGCTGTTCAAAGTTGTCCAGTGACTTTTGACTCACCGTGTATATGTATGTTAACTCTGAAACTATTTGTTTCTCACCAAGCTGTATCCTCCATGAAGATTCCTTCTCTCTCCAGATGCATGAAGAGCTCACCTCCACTGAGATAATCTAGGATCAAGTAGAGCTTCCCTCCAGTTTGAAATGCATAAATGAGGTCCACAATAAATGGGTGCTGCAAGAAAAAACCATGCATTGGATAATGATGACTTCTTATGCTTGATAAACCTGACACAGGGAAGTAACTAACTTTCACAGCCTCCAGTATGTTCCTTTCTGCTTTGGTATGGGCTGTGTCTTTCTGGTTACGGACAATAGTGGCCTTCTTGAGCACTTTCATAGCAAACACCCTTCCTGCATCTTTACCAGCTACTTTTCGAACCTAGGAATATAATAATGCATCAAAGTTAAGAACAATGACTTCCCACATGCAACAAATAAACATAGCTAATCAAATCCAACATAAGAGCTCTTGCCTGGAAAACCTTGCCATAACCTCCTTTGCCTAGCACCTTTCTCAATTCAAAATCATTTGGTCCAATTTTTTCTTGTGGTGGGTTTACTGTCTTCTCTGAGATCTGGATTTCCTCCAGATCCTCTGGCCTGTTGGAAATCAAAAGAAATTTCAATTAAAGTAAAAGTATATAGCAAAAACTGTCTTCATATGAGATTCTGCTTATACATGCTTGAATGTATTACATGAAATTTATATTAGAATTTGCAATTTGCAGGCATAAACTAAATTTCAAGAAGTATGGACTGAATGAAACAACTGGAAGTAATTCCAAATTCATCATAAATGACAAGAACTAATGCAAATAATTTTTTACAGAAAGACTTCATTTTGTCTCAAACTTTCCACAATATTTTCCATCTTATATTATCCTAAAGATGGGTGATATTTGCATATTACTATATCCTACATTCATATCATAATTTCCTAGCACATAATTCAAAGCATGGGAATTAAACAAATGATCACAGAAAACTTTGCATCACTTCCCTTCCTTCACTTGTCACTGGGGTAAATGCTACACTTACAAATATAGTTTTCATTTCTTTGTGACCGACCATATCTCCTCCAGTCACTCAATGTATGCCACAATGAGACTGATGGAAATTGTCAGAAATTCACTCCTAGTCTACACCAACTCAGATGCCATAGTGCTGGCTATTCATTCAAAAATCAGAAGACTTTGTTTCAGCCTAAATGGAGCTCAGATCCATGCAGAGTTGCCCAAGATGTGACTTTTGATATCACCTCTTTCTTTCTGTGCTAGGTGGGATTTCTTATGTCTTCAAGAGTTATGAAAATGGAGTTAACTGGAAGGCGACAGCACATTATCCATACCTGCAAGGTTATTGGGGTAGATGTAATGCTCAATCACTCAATGGGCATGAATTATGCAAAGAAAAAAAAAAGGCTAAGTTCTCCACCCTGACCAAGGCCAAAAATGAAGGCAAAAAAGGCATAAAAGGACTGTTAACTTGTGAGAGCAATCTGCTGTTAGATTGCTGGGTTCTAGTTTGTTAGAGTTTGCAATCAGTCACTGTATAAATTAAGCAACTAACCTGACATACTCAGCTGCCCCAATGGGATTCTCAGACACCTGCAAAAAATAAAGAGAATAGTTATGAGTATACTTAAGGTAATAGACCACCTCTTGACCACATCATGTAAAATACAAAAAATTCACACATTCAATAACAGAATCTGAGGCTCTCTCCCAACAAATGAAAATGAATGCAAGCAAACTAGTTACACAGTTACAGAACTTTTTCCAGAACCCTTCTTTGAACTAAAAAAGGGAAACTCAATGTTGCATACTTAAATATTTTTATAATTTACTCAAGTCAATGTTATCAAGAAATATGCTTTAAAATATTTTAAAACTTTTATTAGCCAATAGTGATTAGTGGCAGAGACATAATTAATTCCTTGTGCTCTTCTCTTTTATATGCATGTGCAGGCATTTTTATTATGTCTTTCATTGAAATGAAGCAAAAATAAAGCTTGGAAAACAAACATTTGGGAAATTTCCAAAGAGGTTTACAGTCACCTTTCACTCCTGTGTCGAAAGGCAGAGACCCATTTAAGGATAAATTGACTGTAGATCAATTTTTTTTTTTAACATTTCCACAGAGGTTTAATGTAGAGATTAAAGCAAAATTGTGCAGTCAGATTCAGAAACTTCCTTGGATTGCAGTGCATGGTTTATGTCTAAAGCTACGACAACATTCACAGGCTTTCTTTCTGCACTACCAAAACCAGCATGTAGTCATTCAGTACAACAAATACTGAGGAAATTGCTGCTTTCCTATCTGCACTAGATTCTGATCCAAAGCAACTCAAAACTGCTCCATGTGCTGGAGGTGGCTATACAGAATATTAAGGATATGAACTAATTTCAGTTGGTAGTTGAAAGGTGTTTCTATGAGGAAATGAATGAATTTTCAAATTATGTAAAAACACATACTTATTTTTCGACTGTATTTTTTCCATCTATCATTACCTATGCTGTATATGGAAAGCTAGGCTTTTGAATGAGACTGTAATAGAGGCATAATGAAGCGTCCGACTAAAATATTAAAGAATCAATATATTTTCTTCACTCCAGAAAGTTAGTCTGACCAGTCATGTTCTGAAATACTAAAAAGATCATTTAAGAGCCTGAACATTGCAAGTCCTAAAAAAGAAAATTTTAATATGGTAATTTTTCTAGTTCTATCACATTTCAATCTTCCAAATCATTCCATCAGCAGCACCATGGTCCAAGATATCCACCATTTGCATGTTTTTCAATATTCTTGATTCTTGCTGACTGCTTGTCTTCAATTCTGACTTGAGACCTGCCCTCCTAATGGAATCAATCCTCTTCTTCACTTTTTTGGCTTTTGCCCTTCTTTATACAGACCACCTTTACAATTACACTCCATGTTGGGGGTAGCCATGTTGAATGAAGGCCAAGAACACCCATTTTTATTTTAACAGTAAGCACCACTGCTGCCTCCATATTCAACCACTAAATAATGTAACAACTTCAGAGCTTGAGACTCAGACTAACGTATCATCAGCTTTTGTGGGTTTTTACTAAACCCAAGCACACCACATAAAACTAACTCTAAATACATTCTGAGGGAGCACAAGGTCCATGAACCTTGCTGGTGCGCTGATGGGTCTCACCAGAATGAGGAAGACTAGACCAGAAGTGCATATGAAAACCCAACCCAAACATGACTCAGGTCAGTCTGAGAGGACCAACCCAAGAACTAAATGCAGTGCACACACCCAGGAAGGCTCGTCATGTTAGCAGAAGCAGGGGTCTGGGTGGGGCATGTGACATGGCCACTCCAGGTTGCCATGGTCTGTTACATGTGATGGGTTTCCAATGTTTATTGTGCAAAACGACATGTATGTGCCACTTAGAAAACTTAGGTGATAGTTTATCCATATTAATACATACATGTCTCTTACATTCATCTTTTCTTAGGGGTGTGGGAGTTATTGTAAAGTTAAGCCACCCCTTGCCTTCAATTGAAGGACATATGGATGCATGACTAGTTTGATGCTATCAAAATACAGGGTGAGTCAAAAGTCTGGATACATAGGAAACTGAGCTCAATATGTGTTTATTGCATGAAATGTTACAATGTGTTCTATATGTTGTCCATCGTTCTCCATTAGACTTTTACCTCTGGGAACACCTGAAAGCCATTGTGTACGCTGAGATCAGGAGCATCGACTACTTAAAACAACAGATAAGGGAAGCTTGTGAGTCAATCCAGGCCCATGTCCGGGAATCAGTCCACAGTGAATTCGGAAAAAGAATCCAGAAATGTCTGAGTAATGATGGACAACATATAGAACACATGTTGTAACATTTTGTGCAATAAACACATATTGAGCTCAGTTCCCTATGTGTCCAGACTTTTGACTCACACAGTAGAAAAACTCTCCTCTTGGGGGGTGTATCTGGGAGTCCATATCTGAAGCGGCCACAGGCCCTCCACCCCCCCAACTCCTCCCTCATTGGTATAACAAAATCACTGAGGTATAAAGCCACCATATACCCAACAAGAAATGTATTGCATACCTCAATGTCCTAGTCCATACTCTTGCATATCTTCCAAGCAGTTTTCATTCACTTCAATTGAGTTTCATGCAGTTAGGAAGCCTAATGTCTTGGGTCTAATCCTAACAAGGGCCCCAGGTGAGCCCCAATAGGTAGGCAAGGTGGAAGATTCTCTTAAATACTATCAATCAATTTCTCGAAAGAGAAACCAATGAAAGCAATCGCAATGGCGTTGTATGATGCCACAAATGCTTCTTGATCATACAAGCTTGCAAGATCCTCCAAAAGTTATGCGAGACTAGTAAATGCCTTGACTCTGGGTCCCTCATAATGTGAAGATCAACAAATTCAAATGGGTGCAGGTCCATGCATTAGCATTCACTTACAGACTTGGTATTCTATGAACAGAAGAAAATTTGAGTGGTAGGGACATGCTACAAATTTTGGGAAAGGTAAAAAGATTATACCTTAAAGAGCAAGACTGTTACAATCATGTCGGCACACTGCAAAGGAGGAAGTTCTCACAGAGCCCCAATGAGTCTCAATAGACGAAGGCATATATACTGGTATGTATGCGTGAGCCTATATTATTCTAACGAAGTTAATTGGAGACCTGGAAAATCACGAACCGTATCGAACTCCTCATCCTCAGATTCGTCGACTGTCGCATCTTGTAGTTCTATGTCGAATACATCAGCCATTTCACCAGGTTACCCATGGAAATGTGCAACGGACGAGTCAAAGAGTGAATTCAAGTTGACGGAGCACGAATACTGGATAGGGAAAGATGAAAAGCAATAGCAATTATCGAAGGCGCATCTCCCACGCTGTCGCCCGCGATGTCGTAACCCAATGCAACTACGTCACCAATGGGCACGTTCGCGCTGGAATAAGCCTGTCTCTGTAGCTTCACAAAATCCTCTCCAAGTACTTATGTCAGCATGATTTGTGTTTTTTGATATTGTATTGCTTAGGATTTGTAGGAAGTAGATAGGTGAGGTTAGAAAGAGTGAAAGGAATGTAAATCCTACTCAGATCATTAGGTGCTAGGAATTAGACGATATAAATTTATATAATGCCCGTCCACCTAAGTCTTGCTTTCAATATGGCTGCTTGCGTACTCATAGACTGTTTTCGGATTGAATTTGTACACCCCCTATCTCCCTGTAGTGGAATAGGGAGAAAGCACTACTTCTAGAATATCTGCTTATCAGTTGATGCCAAAAAAATAAACCTTCGTGGAAGGTGTCACTACCTGCATTCTATGAAAGCGCTCGAGGGAGAATGGGGAGGTACGGGAAGTGCGAAAAGGCAATAGCTCCGAGTTCAAGCAACCTTTCCTTCTTTTTTGGACACTCCATGCTATTGGTTTTTTTTAGGAAGCGTATGCTTTCGCATTTATCGTAATTGTCGCGGCTTTTTGGCTATTGAAGCGGATCAATATGTTGACGGACACCTAATAATGGGGTGGTCAACTGCCTGTGTCAAAGCGGCTATAGACACTGCCGCGCCAAGCCCATCTTGACAAAGTGTCTTTAGGCATTCTCAGATGGCGTTCGTTCTGAAGCAAAGCGGCACTCCACGTGTTGAATGGTACAGTCGGGAAGTGTGCGCCTCTGAGATCTCAGTGGCCTTTTGTCTGGTCCCATAACGCTAGCTTTGACGAGTGCAGAAGCTTTAGAACTTGAAACAAGCATTCCAGCAATGTGCCATCGTTTTGTAAATATCAACATGAGTCAAAACCCACAATTTTTTTTAAGAATTTATTTAGCCTGTCATCTGAGAAAAATATCTGCTTCATGGTTTTTTTGTGTGTAAAACTCAACAATATTGTTAATATAAATGGCAATAATGGTAGTAATGGGAATATTAAAAAAAAAAAGTGAAATTAGGTACTTAGCCATTAAAATTCCATTCAAACTATTATAACAAGCATCCATTGTCACTAAGTTCCAGCTCAGAAAAAATTGGTCCTATGGGACAAAACATCTGTAGCTGTGAATTGATTTTATGCTTCCATTCAGCAGCAGACAACCAATCCTGTCACATACAGGCTTGGGAGACTTCATTCTCCTTCAATAAATTGTAGAACGTGTGTTTTTCTGTGAGCCCCCTAGGATTTTCCATGTGCCCCCCAGTGTCCCACATACAGAGTAGCTATGGCCACTTGGTCTGCCAATGTGGTAAAGATTGTGGTCAGGAGCATGAGGATGGAGGTCCATGCTTTATCAGACCATTAATATGGCCTGGTGAGATTCTGGTGACATTCCTCATCTAATGATGGGGAATGTCACCAGACTAAGCTGTACCTCACTGCCACCAAAAAATATTCTTGATGAAGAAGAAAAAAGCCAGATGGAAATTGCTAAAGGTTGTCAGGTATAGAGTATCATTTTTCAATGGTTAGATAGGCTAGATGCTTTCCTCATTTCCAAAGAAGTAGAGATAATTATGTGAAAATTTAAAATAGGAGTCTCCCCTATCTAGGGACTACATTTAGGTTGGGAGAAATGGGATGGAAATAGGAGTCTCCTGGCTAACAGGCTCCTGGCTCTTACTGGCTATCAATGTTTGTGCTTAGAAGTTTCAAGTGAGCTTCTCTTTTTTTTTGTTTTAGAATGGTTTTTGAGCAAGCAAGAAGAGGTTGAGGTGAACAACAGCCCAGATGCCACACTTCCCTCATGAGATGGGATCCTTAATGTCACTCCCTCCCCTTGCCCTAGTAAGCATTTGCATTGCAGCCATACCTTTATTGTGTATGTGTTGCTGGCTATGCAGTCGAGGTACCATTTCACATCATCGTTGGCATTCTGAGGAGGAACTGAAACGCACTCAGGATGAAGTCAGACAGGTCATCTTGGAATTGGATCGGCGGGAAGACCGTGGCTTTTTGACCAGGATTGAGAAGAGACACAGAGAGAATTTCTTGTCCTTATATGCTGTTCTTCAGTTCATGGCAGACAATTTGCATTCAAAGTGGAACAAGGAAGCCTTAGAAGCATTCCGTGTTTCTCTGAAGGTCTTTGAGGACTTTGCAACCACGCTGGCTGAAATTGAAATTCTCAAGGAGCGGAGCGAACTCCCAGAGACTGAGACTGAGACAGACTTGATTGAGAAAGTGCGTGGACAGTGGACAGATGAACAGGTGGAGACTTTGAAACGCTTTTGCTCATCCCTTAAACAACCAAATGGGACTGTGCCTGATTTTGACCGCTTGAGACAGAGGGGTCGGCTCAGTTTCATGGAAAATCCAGTCTGATTGTGATCAGATTGATGACGCCAACTTGTCGTCAGTGTCCTTCATAGGCCTCCTATATCCATTGCTCATTGTGAAGTGGCACAGAGATCATACTTCAATAGTGGCTTCTAAATTTTATCCTGCATCATTGATGTGACTGTTGGAGCCATACAAAATATTTGTGTTACTGAAGTCCAGAGGACACTGGCTTATTATACACTATTTCACTGTTCAATTTCCTGAAACAAAGGATCTCTGTAAGGCTGTGATTGAGTCTGGATCTCTGTAAGGCTGTGATTGAGTCTGGATCTCTGTAAGGCTGTGATTGAGTCTGGATCTCTGTTCCCAATTGCTAGATTTGATGTTATCTTGTGTGTACCTTGATATCAGATAATTGTGATAGAATGCTTGTTAGGAGCAGATAAATTTGTGATCGTTACATGTCACTGTTCCTTACCATATAGTTGTTTCAATGTTTTGCCAAATCTTTTGTATAGAACAAAGAGCTTCCGTGTAGAATGTGCTGTACCTGATGTTGTGTTCATATCTTCTTATTGCCATGCTTGTGTGGTCATGACTTCAAAGTATGTTTATTTTATGATATTGATTTTATGATATTCTTAGTGGTCCTATTTTCATTGTTTTGTGGTGTCTAATTCATTTTTTATCCTGTCAGTTTCCAGAAGAATCTTGACATCCTGGAAACCTTACCTGATGCTGGGAGCACCCTGAATACTCCATGAGTAACTAAGGGAAAGACGCAAATAAACCTCCTTTATTATTGGTTACTGTCTGAAGTAACTTCTATGAATTCTCTGAGAAGGTGTCTATTTCAGGAATTTTGTCACCTTCAATCTAATGCATATTGAAGATGTCCATGTATTTGCTTGTGAAACATTTTATTTTACATGTAAAAAAAAGTTTTTTCTTAATGGTTAAAGAAATTAATTGCTAAAAAAAATTGATATGCATTCTTGCATTTTTCTTCCTTTTCAAATTCCAATCACACATCCATTTCTTATATCATAGAATTTAAACTTGCACCAATTAATGCCAGAAGTCTGCAGGTTAAACTTTTTTTTTTTACCAACAGTATGGGAGGTTTTTTTGCTTCCCAACCACAGCAAAAAAAACTTCCAACAGTCCTATTTCTTTGAATTTTATGCCGGTGATGTGTTCAATCTGTAATCCTGCGACTTGCTTTGATATATAATGCTTGTCTGTCTCTTTCAAGGACAAGTCCATCACAAGTCTTCCTAGGTGAGGAGAAGTATTGATGTCCATTGAGAAAATCAAAGTTCATTCATCCATATAAGACCAGCAATGAAAGGAAATCTATTTTCCGATCAGTGTTTGTACTTTCATCCAGGAATAAACCTGGAAGGATGTGCCAACCTTGTGTCCCATCAATGCATACCACTGTTTAAATAACGAGATTCTTCATTGTCACGTTTCCAACAGATTTTTAAATAAACAAATAAATAACAAGAGTGTGGCCAATGATCACTCGAAACAGAATTCACGGTCTCCATGCCGAGGCACCAAAGGAGCAAGGTAACAAGAGTTGATAAATCACATGAAAAAGGGGTCAAAAGTGAGACTCCTACAATGCCTCACCCAGTGAGGAAATAACACTGAAATTGTCGGTAACTCGTATCAAGATGGCTCCTTCTCCCGAGGGTAGACAAGCTCGTCAAAGTTCGAGGATCTTTTTGGTGACTGCATTTCGCAGACCCAATTCCACGTCCTCCGCTTCGTTGAGTTGGCTCTGGGCGATCTTCAGCAGTGCTATCACCAGCAATACACTTATCAACACCTGAAACAAAAACATGTTTTTCGTAAACAACCCTATCAAGGTTTTCGTTTTGGTTCAGAGGAAAATATCGATATTTTCCTATATTGGTTTTTTTTTTCATCTCTTTGTCTGTCACCTGAGTAAGGATGCACGCGATCCAGGCAGGAGTGAGCAGATTGGAATCACCCAGGTTTACCACTTCCTTCATGGACCGAAGGGTGGAACCCAGCCACACATTCAGAACCTGGGTAGGAAACAGTCCCAAGGCACTTGCTCCGACATATTGAGACATGTTCAGATCCACGGTCTGCAAAAGGGAACAAGAAAAAAAATCAGTATCAGTAACAACTTGCAAGTTTCATACCACTTCTCAACGGTTCATTTGCATTTGGTAATTAGAAAGGAGACACCTGCAAAAAAAAAAAAGCGTGACTGGGAACCTTAATGATAGTGAGCTGCTGTTATAAAATTTCATTTAGAAAGTTGCGCGACCGTTAAGAGAATACTCGCATTTTAATTCATGAAACAATACAAAAAGAAATTACTAGTGAGAAAAATGCTAATGAAGTTAGCTGGACATGTGTCCCGTATCTCTGAAACTTGAATTTAGATTAAAGATTAAAGGTTCGAGAACCTTCTTCTTCGGTTCCCGAAGATTAAAGGTTCTCCACTTTTCGGCAAAAAGGCATGGAAACGGCATTAAGCATAAAAATTTCTCAAGTGCCCCAGAGACGGAGGCAATTTGCCTGCCTTCGATCGAGATTTTTTTCTCTCAATCTGGATGATCGCCATTATTCAGATACACGAATGAAAATGCGAACAGGCTTATCCTCTAAACGGCGGTGAGACTGAAATGATCGAATCGACCCTGTTTTCGAGGTGATCGAAAAGCACGAAGTCCTGAGGCCTTTCTTTCCTACTGCGGTGAGCTGCTCCACTCGAGCCCTTTCACCTCCCATTATGTTCGGTCCAGGCCGCTACTGAATCGTCCATGGCGGACGGCACTCGTAATCGATCGGTGAAAGCCATCGCCGGCTCCTGCTTCTTTCTCGAAAAGCGTCCAACTTTCCCGGTCACACGATGCACGTGGGCATCCTGCTAACGATCCATGAATACGCAGCAGGGTGAACGACACCCTGCATGCCTCTCCTTCCCACTAGTGAAAGAGACCTGACATTTAGACCGAGACCGAATTTAAACCGACACCGTGACGATTCGACTGCAGAAAATTCGGAATCGTAATAACCCCTGCTTTCCCCTTCCACTCGTCCTCTCGAGGAGGGAAAGTGGATCTGCATGGAGGGGCCGTCACGTGAGCGACCGACGAAATGATACCTCGGTCTCACCGCAAACTCTTTCCTTCGCCGAGAAAGCGGAAAGGATTTCAAGGTCGTCGACTCGTGAGGAAATTCCTGCCATCGCATGGACTTCCGTGTCGTTCGTCGAGAGGGCATTGCCCCGACGAGAGAACGACTCGGAAGGCTTTTTTCGATGACATCGACGCGAAGGCCACGATGCCACCCGACGAACGAGGTCAAAAAGAGCCGCGGACTCGAGCGAAAAGCGAGGACTCACGGAGAAAATAGCATTCTGGATGCCAAAGGGCAGGGGCGTGAGGCGTGTGAAGAGAACGACCTTCCAGGCCCTGGGACCGGAGATGGCCTGCAGCAAGGCGGCAAACGTCGTCCTCGCAGTCCCCTTGCAATCCCGAGCCTCTCCTTCGTTGCGCCATTCGCGTAGGACTTCTCGCATCGCATTCTTCATGCAGCGCTGCATGACCGCGTGACCCACGACGAGTCCGATGGCGACCGAGGTCCCCGTCACCGCGGTGCCCGCGACGACACCGAAGAGGTATCCCGCCGCCACGTTCACCACCACGTAGCCGAAGGCGAAGGGGAACGCGAGGAAGGCGTACAGGGCGACGCAGGAAACGTAGACGACGAAGGGATTCTGAGATTCCGCCCAGAGGAGAACATTTTTCACGGAGTCGCGAAAGAGAAACAGGAGCAGGAGTGAGGGCAGCCAGACCACCAGGCCGGTCACCAATCGAACACTGAACCGGTTCTCCGCTCGCCCGACCGTCGTCGTCTCGTTTTTTGGCACTTTCAGATAGACGTTAGCGTTTTCGTCCCGGATCGCGGCCGTCGGCTCCGAGACGAGCCTCAGATGACGGAGAACGTTGAGAACGGGCGGCGGAGCGCCAGGCATCGTCTCCGCGGATCACGGATGCTCTCGTCGGGGGGAACGATGGAAGCGGAGACGCACGGAGCACGGAGGGGGGAAGACCTATGAGGCGGACCTGCGAGGCGACGGCAGTGCGCGAGCACCGGTCTCGATGGATGCCCTCGGGCCGCGTGGCCCAATTCCCTTCTTCCCAACGGGATGCTCGGAGTAGAGCCCTCCACCACCGATGGTCAGGCCACGGGAGTCGAGATCTTCGAGATCCCCACCCACGAAATCTGGATGGCTTTCCTCGTAGCGGTCGCTCGTCGTTCTCGTGTCGCGCGTGGGAAGCGGTCGAACGAGCGGATCGCCCATCGTCCGTCGGATGCGATCGAACTCGACGAACTCGATCTCTCGCGATCGGGAGACGGAAGCCGCGATCCCTTCCGTTCGTACGTTTTCTAAAGGTCAGTCCGCATTCGAACGCCCGGACACGCCCACACGTGTCTCACCTCGATTGCGATGCGCCGGGCCTAGATTCCGATCGCCGTTTCGTGGAAGTAAATCACACGATTCCGTTCCGCCGACGCTCGCGAAGTTCTCACGGGCGCGGAAGAAAGGAGACGATTAGCATCGCAGAGCAGATGGTAAAACACCCGACCGGATGGTTTTCGCGGCCATCGAAACGACATCTTATTTTTCGGAGGGAGGAGATATTCGGAACGTCTCTGAACCGTGAATGCACGCGAGCAGTCGACGATCCCCCGACGAGACTCGATCTCGTTTCACCGTTCCACGAACTCGGGAAAAGACGAGGTTACCGGTTCGCCGGGAAAATACCTGCTTCCTCCGCATTCCTTTTCGTATCTCCTCGATCAAAATTGCGCGAGACTCTTCATTTTCGTGTGCTTGCCAGGAGAGGAACACCGACCGAATCTCAATATCTCTCTCGATTCTGCTTCTTTTTTTTTTTTTTGCTGTCGCAGATACATGCAAAAGGGGGTCGAAAAAATCACACCGACGATCGTTAGCGTTCGTTCTTTTCGGGAACGCAATAGGAAAGGTGGCGTCTCTTTCACCGAAAGGAAAATTAAAATCGAAACGGCAGAACGAGAATTTTCCGCAAGCGGCACCGCCGAACAGGATTACGTGGAAAACCTCGAAGCGACTCGTGACAGGCCTCGACGCGTGTCACGATTTCTCGACTCACGATGCGCCGTTTTTTCTTATCTTTTTTTCTCGTTTTCTTTTTTACTACTTCCCAACACCACCGCGAGCGAGCGAGCACGAAGACGAGCCGAACGTAAACAGTGGCCCGGTATGTAGAGCTGGCCGCGGACGAACCGTGGGATTCCTTTAACCAGACCCGATCTCGTTCGAGAGTGACCTCTCGACTCGGAAGAGGTCTCTGCTGCGACCGAGGGGGAGGGCGAAAAGGGGGAGGGCGCTCTTCGTTCTTTCTCGATCGCATCGGCATGCGGTCGGTGTCCAAGTCTTTCGCTCCCCGAGTCCGCGTTCCGTCTCCGAAGCGAAGTGGATTCGGTTGGTATGGCCCCGATTTTCTTCCGTCGTTTTTCTCGATGGACGGCAAATCGAGCGCGGGAACGGGAATCGAAGGGAGGCTCGCGACGAGAAACCGATTTTTCGGGTAAACCGATGGGAACGCATTCGTACGGTGCCGAAACGTCAGCCGAATGCTGCCGGGCGATCACGGGCTCCAAAATAAACGTTCGGCTTTCGAAATTCCACGCCAAAAGCGAAGGTGAAATGCCGCACGAGCTAGACGTGTGCGTTCGTTGCGCCGTCTGGAGAACGAGGTTCACCTCCGTTTCTCCACCCGGCTGGATCATCCGGCTGGACGAACTCTCTCCAGTTAGCACTCCCGCTCGAGATCGCGAGGTCGGAGACGTCATCGTCGTTATTCGTTTAGCCGAATCCCCGTGATGGTTGCGCTGCTCCTTTCACCGACGAGAGCGAAAGGGAGGCCGTCGTCTCCGGTCGTCTTTCTCAGGAAAGGGAACGAAGGGCGAAACGGTGTGAAGATCCTGTTGCCGCAGAGCTGCGATTTCGTCGCTCCCGTTCGAGTTTCCGCGGCAGGATTCCCGCACGAATCGCCGCATCTCACGTCGGGCCTACCGAAAGCCCATTTCCCGAGCGTTCCCAGGGAGCAGGAGAGATTCCAGATGTTTACGGGCAAAGCAGAAAGCAAGCGGCTCGTTTGTGTTCCTCGCCCCTTTGCGACTCGAAAACCATCCAGCCGAAAGCGTTTATGAGGAAATTTATCATCCATAGACCCCCCCCGGGAATGGGGATTATTAGACTTACGTCACCGCAGCCGTTAGCATTTTTGTCCGAGGAACCCTTGGGTTCCTCGTTCCGGTCCGCATCGTCGACGCGATGGCACGAACCGAAAGGGACGAACGGAGATGCGAGGGTGGAGCGAGGCAGTATTTTTCTCTTCTTCGCTTTTTTCTCGTCGAAGCATGCCTTTTAACGCCTCCCAACGAAATTTTGTTTTTATTTTCCACTCGGCTTCCGTCCCGTGTCCGAGGGTCGGTATCGGAACGCTCCAGGGACCGGCGAACTTCATTCCGTCATCCGGGGTATTGCAACGACCGAAACCACTACAATCCTTCTTTCGGAAATTTTTTTTTTAAACAATACGAGCACTTTTTCTCGTTTATTCTCTGTTCTGGTGCACTCGTCGTTTCCCCACATCTTTAGATCCACCTTTTCGTGCCCGTCACCCCTTTTTTTCCCAGTTACTTAAGGCAGCGGTTCTCGACCCCAAGTTTTTTTTTTTTGGCCCCTCGACAAAGGAGGGCAAGAGGACCAAAAGGGCCAAGAGGCTGCAATGCTCTAGTGCAATCGAGGACCACTTTTACACCACTTTACAAAGCGGGCAGCAAACCACGAACCGCTTTCCGAGTGTCACGCTCCCGTCTTCAGCCTAGTCACTTCATAAAATCGTGTACCAGGTGTACCATCGATTTCGACTCGCACCGGGTACTCCTGGTATACACTTCTATTTAGGAAAGAATCCCAACATCGATATCGTTGCTGGTGCGAAGATCCAGATCGTAGATCGTTCCGCACGCACTTCCATCTTGGGAATATAAAAAAAAAAAACAAGTCGTGGTCCCGTCTAAGCATTACGTATGACCTGCGCGTGTCACTCCAAATTTTCAGCCGTATCTTGGTTTTCTACCAATCAGGTGTTAAAAGTGAAAGGAGCAAAAAACGAAGACTTTAAATCTCGATTTAAATCTCGTGAATTTTCTCGATTCTCTTGCAAAGCTCAAAATAAGACTCCAATGAATGGAGAAGTTCTGGCTCCGGAAATTTTCAGTGTCTTTCTTCTTAGTATTTCGTTGGCTCTCACTGCATTCCGCCTACAGAGAACGAACACATCAAACTTGGGATTCCTGGGCAACGGAAAAAAAAAATTCCAATGCAAGACGTAACCATCGTGATCCAGCCCGTATCGAATAGAGAAATGACTTCGCCGTATAGCTTTACGCGAATTCGTAAGCGAGCATCAGAAAGAAAATGGGGTTGTTCCAAGTCACACGAGGATAGAGTTTTTAAATAGCCGACGAATATGGAAGAAATGGATCATTTCGCTCGTCATCCCCTACGTTTCAGCACAAGAAGAGGCGTCTTCGTTTCGAGAAAGGAAATGAGGCAAGATCCGGGAAGAACTCGGTTTTCCCCATCCTCCGTCCTCCGAGACGCATTCCGTCGAGATGCGTCTCGACTGAAAGCGATCCAAAGTGTGACCTACAGTAATTCCCCCGAGAAAATCAGCAGGCGTCGAGGGATACTCTCGGGGCAGAACGAAGGACGACAGATCGTGCAGCCGATCGAGCACCCTCATCTCGTGGGGTCGCCCGATTCCTGCTCTTTGAAAACGCCCTGCCTTTTGACCCGAGCGAGACAGTCGATCGGATCCGAACACCTCATTTAGTGGCTTCCATACGACGCGGTAGCAGGCAGAAGAGGCTCAAGGCCCCTCCTCCCCCCCCTTCCCCCTTACTCATCACGTAGCACATGTAACCTCAACTGGGACATCTTTGCCACCTGGCTTCATCTAAAGTACCACAAGCAGTGGTACTAACGGAGGCCTGCGAAGTCATGAAGTACTTTTCAGTAGAGAGAAATTTTTTTTATCAGGACGCCTTTTTTAAGTGCGGCTCGGATAAGATTAGTCACGACCGGATACGGCCCCCGGCTCAAAAAGTTCCAGAACCACTCATCTAGTGCAATCAGATCCAAATATGGCCTACATAATGGGGCCTCAGGGGGACAAGGTTCTTTTTGCTCGATTTGCATGAAAACGCATCCAATTTATGAAGAGCTACTTAACGGCTTCCATTTCGAATCTCTCTGGTATGACTTCGATGCCCACTTTCTCGGTTGAAGCAGGAACCCGGCCTCTCGTAACAGGGCTTCGTAATTCGGTCGACCCACCTCGTACGAGATCTGTAGATCGGTCCTCTGCCGGTCATCCCGGAGCGAGAAACACATCGGAAATCTCTCGGAACGTGTTGGAATCACCGAACTCGAGATCTCTCGACGGGGAGAAATAACTGCTCTTCCCGATGGTTCTTTGCATCCTATCGCGACGGCCACCCGACGCAAGAATCTCATTTTATCCGCTCGTACCAGCAACCCAATTATTTCATATTAACTAAAGCTCTGGTCAAAGGTGTGCGTGAGGGGAAGGACGAGCAATATCAATATAACGGCGAATTCCCATCTCTTAGAAATTTCAATTTGAAAACAACTGTTCGCCAATCCCGCAGAACTGCTAAGCCTTGAAAATGCGAACTTGCTCGCCTTTCCATATTGCCCCGTCATTCGTGAACCAGGATGTTACTTAAACTTTCAACTGCTCCGATGAACGTGTTCATCTGTGCTGTGCGCCCAATGTATTCCCCTCAACACGTTGGGCGCACAGCACAGGATTTCTCGAAAGTATTCCGAACATGGGGTAAAATGCAATCCGTATCGAACCGAACCCAGCGCTCGATCAAACTGTCTCGACTGGGCAAAAGGAGAGCATCATCGATGCGGCTGAAACCATGGAGGTAAACCCGCATTTCGTCTTTCTCTCATCCGACTCACTCGAACACGATTTCTGCATCTGCTATTGTCGTCGGACTGAATGGCCAACAGCAGCTGGTCCAAACTCTAGCAGTACTTCCCAAGACTTCCTTCAGAGCACAAGATCGTATACAATAGCCTGAATCAAAAGTCAACACTCAAAAGAAAATAACCATCAGAATGAAACATGAACGAAGATGAAAGTTTTTGGCTCCATATCAGCTTCTGTTCTGGTCAGGAGTTCGTTACTTGTTCTTTTCCGGCCGATGTTTACATTCCAATCAAAGCCTTTTAAAAATATGTTCTGGTCTGAGAATGTACGCATGGCCTTCGTATTCATCTCCACAGGGGAAGACGGCACATATGAGTAAGTTTAATGTGCTATGTTGTTTCCAACGCATTTGCAACGCAAACACAAATTTAGGTCAATGTGACCCATCATCCAAATGAATAGGATGATCAATAAAAGCATGATGTTATAAACGTCAAGAAAACAAGAACCTCCAAAATCAGTTCCAGAGCACTGGTATATTCAACATGACAAGATGGTCAGACAAGTGCACAGTAAACGGCACTAACTTTAATCGAACAAACCAAAGCCCATGTCTTCATCCGATTCTTCAGATTCTTCTTTCTTCTCCTCTGCAAATAAAAAATTCATCGGTCAGTAACAGCTTTTACCAAGAGAAGGAAAAGGCTCAATGCAGTCCAGCCTTTTACAATGCTTTGCAGAAAGACAGCATGGTTGAATCATTTGGCCTACTGCTGAATCAAGGGTCACAGCCAGACCAACAGGAAGGTTCCAGTCTACTTTACTTTGTACTTACAAAATACCTTACTGAACCTCAGGACTCTGCCATAACATCCCACCTTTCTTTGCTGCAGGAGCAGCTCCACCAGCAGGTGCAGCAGTAGAAGCAGCAGCAGCTGCTGCAGGTGCTGCAGCAACGCCACCACCACCACCAGCAGGCATTGAAGACAACTTCTCTTTTCCTGTGATGGAAGAAAAGCATTTTAGGTTGCTTCATTCTTAAGGGCAAGGCATATAGCTGTACAAGGTAAACACTGTGCCTCAAACCACTATACACTCATGAAAATTCCAAGCCTAATAGGGCTGTAACGATGGCCACATTCAGCGGGTGGGGCCGATGGCCGATTTTGATCTTATTACCATTGGCGTGTGCCGATTGTGGTGTCTAGATAGAGAATACATTAAATCGCTAACAAATTAAAATCGACCTATTAAGCAGCCCTGTGACACTCATCAGTGGCCTCCTTAAAACGATAGAGATCACTTTTGAGCCTGTTCCTACACTCACATTGAAAGGGATTAACTGATCGAAATTTTTGCCCGGGAGAGGCCGACAGGAGTGGCTTTCAGTTACCCGGCCTAAGTATACTTTTCCATCATGATCGAAAACCATACATAGACCCACATAACTGATAGCTCGATCATCATAATTCGATAGCCCTCCAGGATTCCTATAACTGATCGAATTTTCATACCTAGACAGAAATCGTAATTGAGAGCGACATCTAACTTTACCACCGACAAATCCAGTCATCTCTGGCCCTTTTCCTGGCCATCACAACCAAAGATCGGATATCCAATGGCTTTGTACCTCACTTTCCAGTTTCGAACAATGCTTGATAACGCTTGTCACCCCATATTCTAATAAGAGCTGTTGTTCATCAATCGAGTAAAAACGTCTTACACAATGCCTAGGACCATAAAATTCTCTTCCACCTTACAATCCTTTTTCACAAGACACGAGGACTCCGTCGGTAACTGCTGTGCTATGTCTCCGAACAGTCGAGGTGGTAGTTAAAAATATACAATGGAGCAACTGTCCACGTGAAAGACACACAGGATAATTGAAGTTTAGTAAGGAGCCATCTTTACATCTAAACATTAACAAATATATTTAAACATTCTATCTTATTACATTAGGTTTCAATATGAAACTGCACGGCAACATTCTCAAACTAGCACTATGCGCCTCCACCCCCCTACTGATACAACACCTTGCAACCCCCTGTAGCCCTTTCCTCTGACCGCTCTCAATACAGGTGCATGCGAGTATGGTTTACTCAAATGCTAGTACAAGTTAAAGGTTCTTTATGGCCAGCAACACTTGACGTTCATTACTGAAATTTCTCAGTCCAGGCTCCATCGCACCACACCCAGTTTGAGACTTGCATGCTCAACGCTAGGCCCTCGATAAATAACAGCTGGACAAATGTATCTTAAAGCTGATCATCATGAGGCACCGAGATTGAAATTTCCCGAGACAGGCAAGGTTAGGGAAGAAGAAACGATTTTCACGGTGCCATTATGATCGAATGAGAAGGCGTCTAGCGGGGAGAAGACAGAGCGAGCATGGCCCGGAGGGTCTTGGCACCTTCCTTGTCTTCCCCGGCACATTCCTGCTCATGTTAGCCTCTTCCAGGGTAAGCACACAAGGCTTAAGACTTCGACCACTCGATAGAAAAGAGATAAAGGAAATCCCGTTAAAAAATAATAAGCACCATTATTCTTATGTCCATTGTCCCATCGTCTGTCCATGTTGATCGGTTCAATATAAAGGCCTGGACACATTGTTAAGCGACACGTATTGTATGCTTAACGAGTCATTATATCTATTAACTTTAAAAAATTGGATCTTGTGGGTTAAAGGGCTTATCCTTTCGATTTGTGCTAATTTTTTTCGCTTCTAATGCAACATGAAACTGCACTTTTCAAGGAAGTTTTTCTGCCCATAGGGCATAGTGAAAACGGAAATTCCAACACTCCGTCGAAAAGGAAGATTCCGTGATTTATATCACGGAATCTTCCTTTTCTCAAACAGCCGATCGCAAATTTTTCCGGCTTAGAATCACTAATCCAGGATGGTACCGCATAGATTAAGCAACGGGAGGTCGTATAAACTCACCCTTAGGCAATGGAGACCCAAAAGGGATAGGTTGGGTCGGGACAAGGGACATTTCTTTTCAATGCCATTTTTACAATGCCGACGCAGGATGACTGGATGAGAGGCAAGGTCAACTATACCACTCTCTAACCTCAAAAGCCGACCTAAGACCTCCTCCCCACCGACAACAAGGGTCCAAAGACGCCACTGACGTCCCAGAAACACAATGAATCATGTAGGGCTTTGCCTTGACCTATTAAAGCCGAGCGGTCGATTTATATGCCATTTCTAATCAATATATTCTAATCGATCTAATCACTGTAATCACTCGTAACAGTTTCCGACTGAATTGACTAACGGAGAATGCACATGGGGCTAATTTCACTCCTGAAATTCGTTGAAAAACGCAATCGAACACATTCAGCCATCTCATCTCAGGCAGGAAATTCCAGCGAGTTTGTAGAAATATATATATATTTCTGGCTTTGACGGATCAAAGCTGAACTTGCCCCCCCCCCCCCCCAACCACAACCTTTCTGGAAATGTGTTATCCAGCCATTCACGAACTTTCACTCAAGAAATGTGGATAAGAAAAAACCAACAATATGCGAAGATACTAGATGAAGCCAGAAAATTCTTACAGTCAATGCGGAGGACCTGAGATCCGGTCAGAAAAAGTGCAGGGAAAATGCTGTACAACACGCAGCAGAACAAATGAGACAATTACTGTTGACCAACTGCATTTACTTCCTCAGTTTCATGTTGACGGCTCAAGTTATCTGTTGTGTTCCGCAGAGAACGCCAGTAACCTTGACGATTAAGACTTAAGTTAGAATCACATCTAGTTTTGTTTTGGCAAGACCCGAGGAACCACTACCTGGAGAAAGTTTCGCCTCTCAGTCGTCTCATCCTTTAGGACTGATGAGAAGGAGCAAGAATTAATACGAAAATAATGGAGACACTGTTATGAGACTCATGCATTCAACGTATCTACGTTAAAAAAAAAACCCCGCGAGGTACGACCATATAGGCGAGTGAAGCCACCTGCATTCCATTCAACAACTTCCTAGAGCTTATGCCATGTGTCATCCAGCCAACAACTACTAGGCCATCTGCAAGCAACATATCGGTTCCGCGGTGTCGATTTGGCGTTAATCTTAAGTAAGGCAGCACCGAAGCATCGGAAACGATCGGAATCGGCCGATATCATGACATCGCATGCACCAAAGGCGGGTTTTTCACACTGCCGATGCTCGTGTCCCCCACGTCAAACAGGAAGAGTAGCGCCCATGTATAAGTCATGTATGAATAGAATCGAGACAGAAATGAACCGCGGAACACATGAAAGGGCTTGAACTTAAATTGTATTCCGACATCCCGTTCCCAAGCCGCGGACGAGATCCCGCAAACTTTATCGAAATGACAAGGGCTGTACTCCACTCCAATCGAAGTATGTTCGGGTGCTCTGGTAAAATAAATAAATAACCTATAAACAAAAACAAAATTCAATATATCTTCGATAGACGGTGGCATTGGGGATCCCGCTAAACAGTTTCCTTTCTCATCCAAGAGAACTAGATCCGCACCGTTTACGACCTCCCCCAGATACGAATGAGGTAACGGAATTTAATCAATTACGATCGAGTGTGTCACAAATATGAGGGAACGAATGTTCATCCCCGTTCACGTTTGGTTCTGAAAACATACATATATTGCGTGGACCTTACAGAAATAACTTCTTGCTGCAAACATGTGAAATGTCATCCACCATAAAACATTATACTAACAGGATTTTCCCTCCAAGAAAATGAACCGGACGAAATAGGCATGGGTGGATATAATGGTTAATCACTTCCCTTCACCACTACAGGCACCAGTACCGACCTACCACCCACCAAAACTTCCGATCACGAGGCATAATGAGTTTGGGGAAAAGAGCAACTACGATTCTCTTTTCATTTTCCCAAAGTGGTCATAATAAAGCTTTCCCCAGTGATATGTTGCCCTTCTATTTCGTCGCAGTTTTTTTCCAATCGAATGCCAATTACTCTTCTAATCCTAAGGTGAACACCAACTACATGCAAAATGGCATTCATGCCAGCTCAGTTCTAACCTTGCTCAGTCTCTGACTTAGCAAGGCTCAAAATTAAATTGAAAATATGCTTATTTCCTCAATACCAGTACCAAGGGATTGGCAGAAAATGAGTGAAGCAGGCTTCATTTCTCTTTAGGCAGGCAGAATTAAAGTGAAGACTGCAAGATGGTAAAAAAAAAAAGAGAAAGCAAAATGTCCACAGAGCATGCCAGGGGAGACTGGTTTAAACTACAAGCTTGACTGCCTTGCTAGAAACTCCCACTTCATTATGAGACAGCTGACATACTAGGACTTTTAAGGGTGTGATGGTCATCTTGAAATTGGTCACCCTAACTAACTAAAATATAGAGCATGTGACATAAGGACCTAGGCTGATTCCAAAGTTGCCATTCTTCCTACAAGGGGCATCAAAGTTCCTCACTAGCCAAATAATGTACATGACATGCCGCCAACACCAAAAGCAGTCATTCTGGTGAATGCATATGCAGCTACAATCAAGTATGGATCTGCGACTGATGAACTACGCCTTTGGCCTAACTCATACATGCACTGTGGATAATTCTGTATTGAATTAAAATCATTCCTATTTTTGAGAATGAAGTAAAAAAGATGCAGGGATACATCTGCTGGACACAACTAGCAGGTTTGCTGTCTGTTAAAACTTCTGCTGCCAAGGCAGCAGCATATAGGAGGTCATACGACATGGCTATGTGTCATACGGGCTGCTGCTGTGTACTGCATCTAGCATACTGCACAGCACAAGTATGAACTTGGCCTTATGCTATCCTTCCCAAGAAAATGCGAGCCTGGGCCTAGAATTTAAAATTCTGATTAAGAAAATTATATTTTCCCATTCTTTTGGCAAAAAAAATCCACATTTTACAAGAATGCAATTTTGCTTATTTTTCCCACAGCAAATGCAATAATGGCATTGGGTATCTCCCCTACTTGCATTGGTAAATAACACTATTCTGGATCTCCTATGCAAACAATTATTTGCTCCCATCCCTTCTGTTTGCCATGAAAACATAACCCAGCACAGGTACAACCCTAGTCATGATCATCACTTGGAAGCAACCATAACACCTATCCCATTATAACCACTCATTCAAAACTCTTCTAGCCAAATCTGTAGCCAGTTAACTAACAAATGCAGGTTTGGGACATTCTCATCAAGATTCAGTTAGTAAATAGCATGCACCCATGAGCAAAAAGGAAAGGCAGTGTCTATTGGTCGAGCTGGTTTGGCCCTGACTTCAAGGCTGAGCTGGGAATAATGAGCTCTAACATCAGTACTAACATGATACAGTTTCATGCAGTCCACCAAACACAGGCATGTCTTGCAGGATAGAGGAAGCTGCTTCTTTGCCTTGTGGGAAGACTGAGCAATCTTTTCCACCTCATCAGCACAAAACTAGACAACTCTTCATTATTGTAGTATATCATAGTTGTTTAAAAGGTCTTATATAATGTCAGGTTAGAAAGTAGATGACATGCAACTTAACTAATTTAAGATGTCTCGTGCTGGAACGTGGGTTAATTGAAATCAACTTTTGAAATTACATATTAAGGGCTCTTTTCTCTTCACACAACTAGGGCCTTGAGTGCACCCTCTACCCTACCTACATAGAATTTATGGATTTTGTCAAATCCTGCATCTTAACGGTTACTCTTCTTTTGAAGTTGCTGAAAAAGAGGCACATGGCACTAGTAATATGAGTAAAGCTATCACTCTGGAATGCATATCTTTTAGGACTTAGGCCTAACCTTACAAATTCTTTTCCACTTCAGAAAGCCAGCTCGGCCACAACTTATAAGCCAAGCTCTCTTCTATCGAGTATTGGTCTCATCAACTGAGATGTCAGGTGACTTTCCAGCTCGAACTCAGGGGCAAGCCAGCTCGGCCAATAGACACTGCCAAAAGGAAACTGCAAATGATGATCCCCATAAATAAAATCATTAACAACCCTGACTTCTCCTAATATTCTTATGGTTAAAAAATACGGTAAAGAAGTTTAATAAGAGTCAAAATTAGGGTTAGGCCTGATATCAAGCTATAGGCCTGCCTTTAGGTCTTAAGAGTAACTAGCGTCAAGGTGAACGTTCAACACAAGCTCACCTTCCGTGATGATCTTTTCGAGCGATTTCCCGCTCAGCTCTTTAAGGACGATGTTCAATTTCTCCTCATCTGCAGATATTCCAACAGAGCTGAGAATCTTTTCGATGTCGGCTGCTGAGGGTTTCTGATTTCCACCCAGTACAGCAAGAAGATAAGCAGCCACGTAACGCATGCTGGACGCACTGCATTGGGAAAAAAAGTGAACTTCTAGGGCATCACCTCAAAAATTATTGAAACCGTAAACATGAGGAATAATAGCAAGAATATTAGTAACCTAGAATGTTTGGTCGTAACCTGCAAGAATCTGAAAAGTACTCACATTTAAGCGGGATCGCACGAAACGTGAAGCCGCCGTGAAACACGCAATGGGAAGAAGGCTTCTAGGGCGTCTTCGATACGAATTCACGCTCCTCGGTGATACCATAGACTCCAGTATCACTGGGACATGGCGCAGACGAAACGATAGTTTCAAATTCAATGTTTTATTTTTTTTATATTTTTCATGGATTTTGTAAGCGAATCTGGTTTCGAACATCTTTCAGCGGTTGCGAAGAATATCCTTCGCGTCACAGCATGATAACTGATGTGAGCCTGTTGCCAGTGTGATGAATTTGTTCATATATTTTCGAGTGTAAAACCAATAGTTTTCGAAATTACCTTTCCCTGTTTGTATTAGGTTCTGAGGGTTCCACTGATCGTTATGTCCCATAGCCGTTTATGACGATTGCGATTATTGGGTGTCTCTGGAGCACCATTGACCTCAACGCAAGGGAAAAACAGGAAGTAAAGGATATGTCATTCTGAAACATTGTAATTTACTCACTGCACATGGTCCCTTCCATATAGAGACAGTTGCAAAATCTGATGTCCTTTTGCCTTATTTTGAGAATAGCCTTCGTTCTTTTTGGCTTCCTTATCGACATCTTATTTATAGTTAAGTGCCAAATGACTGGTTTTGCTCATTTTTTTTATTTAAGAGCGCAGCTTGGAGTTAGGAAGCAAAGATAGGAGAAAATGAAATTACAAAGAACATTTTAATTTGTTCGTTTTAAGTTAGGACAAATAATTTTTTTTTAATCAAAAACGAATTCATTAAATGAACCTTTGCCTCCAAATTCAATTATATCACATGTTGGTCTTTTACCAGGGTGTGGTATTTCCTGAAGCACGATGTCATACATAAGCCAACATTACATTCCAAACTCAGAGGCTTTTTGCCAAGTTTTCATTTGATACCGGGTGGCGCAAAAGAAACGCGTCGTGTTTGACGCCTTGTAAAATCCGTTGTGGATGACCTAGGTTCGTGATATATTCACATTACGTTGGAAACAACACAAAATTTGCTTTCTGAAAGTTTCATGAACCTAAGTTCAACACATAGTAGAATAGTACTACTGTCGTACGTCGTGGCATCAGAATCGATACCACGCAGATTACTACGATGGGAACTGGCGTAAAAAGCAGTATTTATGACGTCAAGGTAGAGAAATCATTCGAGCGGTCCTGAAACTCCATCCTCCTCGTACGCGGAAAGGTCCATTTTATTACACTATATTGGGCGACCGTCGATTTTTATTCAGACAACTTAGGTTCATGAAACTTTCAAAAAACAAATTTTGTGGTGTTTCCAACGTAATGTGAATATATCACGAACTTAGATCATCCACAACGGATTTTACAAGGCGTCAAACACGACGCGTTTCTTTTGCGCCACCCAGTATATGCATTGAAGACAGTCTGGTCCACACAAAGACATCATTTGAATGGTGCATTTCATTATACACCCAATTAGTTCCCTCACTTTTTGGAAAGACGGCATCCCTTGTCTATTGCAACTTTCTACGCCACATGCACCTGTCTTCCTGTCAAGGTACTGAAAAAAATGGACTGGAATACCAATCGTTTGTGTAAACAGTGACTCTTATCAAGGTATGGTTCTAGCACTATCATAAAAATTGACCCAGATACACCTTGCAACTTCCGGTGTCGTTTCAGTTTCTTTCATGGTGTATATTAGGAAATTTAACCCTTCAAGCGCTGAGTTTTAAATTCCTGTGTACGAGGAGCGTTCAAAAAGTTTCCGGCCTGAGAGGGAAGATGAACAGTTAGCGCAACGTTGCTTTTTCCCCAGGCTCTCCATTCAATTTCAAGAGGAAAACTAGCATGTCCGGTCACCCAGCTAGTACTTTCCTTTTTCCACCCCAGGTTTTGAAAGTGAGGTCGCTCTCATGTTTTTGGAAATATGGAAAAAATTGAGCTTCGTGCAGTGATTAAATTCTTTCATTTAAAGAACTTAACCGCAAAGGAAATCCACACTGATATAGTGACTGTTTTAGGGGACAACAGTGGCGTAGGCAGAAAATCGGCAAGGGGGGGGGGGGGTTGAGGCCAGGTAAGCACCCCAACCCTACGCTTAGCCCCACCACTCGGAATTTACCTTTCTGAAGAAATCGTGGTCTGGCATCTTGGGTCTGTGGATGGACATTGGACTTTCCTCGAAGGGGAATAGCTAAAACTGGAATTTCCAAGGAAGGCTGAAATATGCCTGACTGTCACTGACCAGGAAGCCCAAGGTTCTGACCCCCTAACCCCCCCCCCCCCTTCCCTACGCCACTGGGGGACAATGCTATCTCCAATAGCATAGTGAAAATTCGGGTAGCTGCATTCAAATGTGGCAGGCAGAGCACAGATGATGAGTCACAGTCAGGGAGACCAACAATTTTAATCTCTGATGAGAATGTTGACCGTGTGGAGGCTATAGTGCATGCAGAACGTCGAATGACCATTACGCACATTGCTACGACCCTACAGATTAGTTCTGGTAGTGTAGAATCTATATAAAAGAACAACCTCCAGATGAAGAACGTGTCTGTAAGATGGGTGCCCAGAATGTTGAACCCAGAACAGAAGCAGCATCGCCAGCAGGTTTCGATGCAGCTTCTTGAGCGCTACCAGGCAGGTTCAGCCGACTTTGTCTTCGGGGTCGTAACCCATGATGAAACATTGGTTCACCACTTCGATCCCGAAACTAAGCACCAAAGTCTTCAGCAGAAAAACCTAGATTCACCACCCATTAAAAATTCAAGGCCATCACCTCAGTAGGCAAGGTCATGACCTCTGTCATCTAGGATGCAAAGGAAATTTTGCTAAATGACTACCTGGAACATGGAACGATCATAACGGGTGACTATTACGCCAAACTGCTTTTCGAAGCTGAGAGAAGCAATAAAGAAGCGTCGAGGGAAACTTCGCCGGGGTGTGCTAGTTCTCCAGGACAATCCACCAGGTCATGCCTCTCAGGGTTGCAAACGCTGCTTTCCGCCAATGTGGCTTCGAATTGCTTCCCCACCCTCATTCGCTTGATCTAATTCCCTCTGATTTTTACCTCTTCCCTCTTTCGAAATAAAATTTGTATGGAAATACATTCAGTAGAGATGATGACATAATGATGGTCGTTGACAGTTGGTTTGAAGACCAATAATAATAATTTTCTTTAATTCACTCCAAAAGCTGGAATCACGCAAGCAAAAATGCATTGCTGTTCCAAGAGATCATGTCGAAAAATGAAATAACATTCGCGTTATTCAGACTTCATCTTACCCTTTAGTCAGGAAACTTTTTGAACGCCCCTCGTACATCCCCAGGCGTATATTAAATGCACGACTAGGAAGGCTTTCACTCGCATTGTACTTTTTATTATGACATACAAATCTCATAAGAAAAAGTGGAATAATTTTTCACTTCAGAACAGAGTTTTTATTGGGCACCTAACTACGAATATTTTCAAATGCTTTTTTTTATTCTTTGGAAATTCGATGCTTTTCGAGGATGACACTGGTTAATTGAAAGTCGATCCTTCCAGTGTCAGAGACTCATCAATTGTATTATTTTCCTAGGGCTGTATGCAGTTTTAAACCTTTCGTTCAGATGTTACAACAGGGTGAATTTTTAACCATTTCTTTGAGCCTTGGAAATCCCATAATTTTGAGTTATCCACAAAATGCAGAAACTCTGAAATTAGCTCAAACCTATCCTGCGACATTATATTTGAAAAAAAAAAAATTGAGTCTCAAAATAAGGATTTTTGGTAAAGTAGGATTTGATTATTGGTTTTTGCACAATTCTCATCATCATGACTAGTGCAAGGTACAAATGCAAGTACATCTCATTTCTGTCAGCAGGCTTCCATTCGTGTTTTTCTCGTCTTAGAAGACTTCGTTTCCTCGAAGTGGCAGCAATTTTTGTTCAGTTTACACTTATAAAAGTATCCCAGAGGTGCGCATACTACTGTCAAAGAACTAAAAAAAAAATAGACTGAACACATAGTCCTTAATGCGCTCTATATGCCGGTCGAAATACAACAAAAATCCGTCCACAGATGACAGAATAATGTCCTTGCAATTAGGTGAATGAGGAGAACGTACAGCGTACGAGGATACAGATACGCCCTACCGGCAGGTGCTGAGTATCGTACGGTGTACGTGAAAACGGCTTGAAGGGTTAAGATGAAACCTGTCTTACAGTCACACAGTACAAAGACATTATTCTTAACCTGTGCCTCTGTGGGAATATAGTTTGAATTTTTTCAAAACAGCATTTATAAGGGCCAAAATGTGTTATTGTCAGTCACCCTGAGATTGCAACATGCCATCACCAAAGCAAAGCATGAATCTGTCTTGAGAAACCACTAGTCCAAATATAGGTTTGCCAATCAAGGGATCCATATTTCTAGATACGATTTTTAGTCATGAGTCATGAGCATGAACAGTGCTAGGAAAGTATACATTTCTGTCACAGTTGTGTCAAACCCATATTCCAAGTATTTTATTTTCTGACAAGACTGTTTTTGTTGATATAGAGTAAATTTTGAACAGAGAACTATCTGTTAATGCAGCTTTATTTAAGGGAAAATGCATTATATTTCCTGAAAATAAAGCTGCATTATCAGATAGTACTATGAACGGGACTCTTCAGTGTTCGCGCTCAGCAGCTATTTGTCGGGCTCCCATGTTTCATTGATCCGGTGCGAGTTTCATTTCGGCTTCGGGAGGTCCATGCTTTTTACACGGTAGAAGTTTTTACTTATTTAACCCTTTAGCGGAGTAATTTATTTTGGCACGCAGCCAATGGCAATGGTGCAGGAAGTAACTGAAGTCGCTTTTCGCAGCTTAAGGGTTAAGACGTCAGCTGCCAACGCAATTTCCGACGCTTTAACCGCGAGGCCACGTGCCCCACCAGCGGATATGTGGCAGAAAAGGTGTTAAAAGTACTGACGTCCATGAAACCCTCAAAAGTCGTAGGGCCCCAAAGTACACCCATGGGATAATAATCATTTATACACAGGCAAAACGGGGATACAGTTCTCTGATTGGAGATATACGACTTTCTCCCGATATAACGAAATAATTCCGGCGGCTTCATCAACTTCGTTATAACGAGAGTCGACTGTACTTGGTTTCAGGCAATTTTTTCTCAAGATCCTCATCAGAAATGTTTGAAACCAATCTGACTCGGTACACTCACTGTCCAATGGAACTTCATGACATACTCCATGCTGAGATGAGTCAAAAACCAAATGCAGGAGGCCTGTAATATTCAGAACTCTTCCACTGAAGCTCACTTGACTTCATAGCCTCTTGGTTGCCTTTCTTGTGGTACTGTCTTAATTTTTTATTTCAGTAATCTGTCATTTCCTGATTTCACATTCATCAGTAATTCAGTGATATCTGTCACCAAGCAGTGAGCTAAACCACCTGAATGCCATCTTGGATTTGACCCCTGCATTAGGAAAATGGTAAAACGAATAACATGCTGAGGAAAATGTCACATCTATTGAAAATGGTTCACCTGTGAAGCCAGAAGATGGCAGCACACAGTGGCAGAAGATCGAGATTGCATATACATGTATGTACACAACCTGAGCTCAAAAATTGATAGCATAAATGTTTGTGCATAATCTGGGTGGACCATCTACTAGTGCAGTGGTTCCCAAACTTTTTTGGTCACAACTCAAAATTCAACATCCAAACCCTGGGTTTGGGAACCCGTGTACTAGTGGATGAATAAATATGTGGATTTCCCTCAAAGGATTAATTTATGTACTAAGTATGCATTGTCTTGCTGCATACCCTTGTGACAGACTATGGAGCATAAGCAAAGAAGCATCACATGCACTTCATTAGCATTTCTTAGCCAGAGAAACACAAGAAGCAATTAAAAGCTATTTTTATTTAGAGAATTTGCAGACTTGGAGGAGGGGGAGATGGAAATCTATGAACAAAAAGAAGTGCGACAAAAACATATAATATAACAACGATCAATCATGTTCTGATGGATCGTTTCTTGATTTTACTTCTTCACATCTAGGCATAAACAAGAGATGGAATGCATGGCTGTCACTGGATCAAGCCCTTTGAAACAATAAGAAAGATATAGAGAATGAGTACATGCCATGAATATCATCAAAGATTTTCTCTGGGGAAGAAGATTCCAACACTAAAATATGCAGAAAATGGGACAAATTATTAAATCATCACATACTCCTCGATATAATAATAATAATTATGAAGGGGGTGCATACCATAGTGCACTGTAAGATTTGAGTCCCAATATGCACTTACTGCCTGGAAGAGCAACAATGGCAGCATGCAATTCAGCATAACCTCCTTCCTTGGTATTTTTGCACACTCTAAGAGATGTGATGGTTCTTTCCAGTAGAATCATCTTCACCGATTGATGTGATTACATACTGTATCCTTGATAGGGTGGCATCTGTCCAAAGGCATTTGGCATCCCTGGGTATGCATTGGCCTGTGGGTATGCCGTTGCCGGATATCCTGGTCCGGCAGTGATCATCAGCTGTGGCTCCCCTAAACACAGTCAAAATGATTGCCTAGTGCCTAAAACTGGACCCAGAGAGTAATTTCACCTATGGGTGATTCCATGTCAGTCAGTTCACATTTTTTCCTTGACCCCTTCCAATTTCAATGAAATTCGGCATGCTAATGAAGAAACAAACTATAGCAACTTTCAGTTCCATACATTGACTGTCATTCTCAGAATACTTAATAAAAAATTCTGCAATTCTGGGGCACTTTGGGCTCAGGAATCACAAAAATTGTCATAACACAGTTATTAATGAAGGTAATCATGGCATCTTTGAATAGGTTATAAAATTCCCTATCAGGTGATGTGTAACACAAGGTGATAAAAGCAATGACCTTGGCCAATAAGTTTTGTAATTAACTTTAAATTTGACCTGACCTTGACCTAAATTCCCACACTCGATTTTACTAAAATTCTAGGACATCATCAGGTATGTCTTAAATTATATACACTGCAAATTTCATTTTGGGTTTTTATAACCTATGCAAGGATGCCATATTCATGTCTTTACATTCATTAATAATGACAATTTTTGTGATCCCTGAGCCCCAAGTGCCCTGAAATTGTAGAATTTTTGATTGACTGTCATCCTCAGAATGTATAATGCATGGAACTAAAAGTTGCTATAATTTGTTTCCTCACTAGGTACAATCAGCATGCTGAATTTCATTGAAATTGGAAGGGGTCAGGGAAAAAAGTATGCAGACTGACATGGAGTCCACCCCTAAGATACAGGTCTAATGAACTCCTGGGAATGTACAGGTATAAAGTCATAAGATACATCACCATAAAAGGCTTTATCTTGCAAGGATAATTTTGTCAGAGGGTGGAAAACCAAAACGTTCCAGAAGAACACAACAATATTCAGTAAAAGCCACAGAGTTCATTTGTAGGAATAGAAGAGCTTCAATGAAAAACCTGTAATAATTTTTTTGAAGGGATGACAGATTTTTCTAATTTGACCATGAATGTATACTCAAATTTTCTATCCAACATTTCACAGTAGAACTGTAATCAAATTTTTCATTTGAGACCATGCCTCCTTTCATGTTGAAAGTGTAGGGAAGAAAATGTGAAATGGACATACCAAAAACAATAGGCTTCTCTTCTGGAGCAGGACCTTCTTCCAACCGCCGTTGCTCAGCTTCCTCCAGCTTGTCCACCTGATAACAAAGACATGTTATTGATCTTTGTTTTTAAGAGACCTTCAGGTTCAAGAGGTTATGGAAGAAAACAGACCTTGGTCTTGTACTCCTTCAAAAACTGAATGAAAAATGGCATGGCGAAATTCATGATATCATGACGCCAGGCAAGTTCAAGGACAACGTCTGGAGAGAGGAGGTCATAGCATTGGAAGAGAGAGGCAGCAAAACAGTCTCGGTTCCCCTGCTCCAGAAACCATAGCAACAGCTCCTCCGCAATCTCTGCTTGCTTAGACTCTGCTGCATACTCCATAGCATCCTTTGAAAGGCATGAAAAAATCCCTCAAGGAATCTTTTGTCAAAGATCCTCCAAATGGTGGGTGGACTAGGATATTTACTTCATGGAAAAACAATAATTTCAGCAGTGACAAAAGGACCAAAATTAATATAATCTTAACCAACAATAAATGCTTGCATCAGTTACTTTATAAATACTGTATATTGTTATGCATTGAAATTAAGAAGTAAAGGAACTGACTGAATGCATTCAGTCAGCCAGCTCACCATTACACTGAACTTTTGTTCCCTTGATTAACCATTTCAGACCTGAATTAAGGCCACTATTGGAACAATATCCTCTTTTGCTTTTGTAATTAAAATCTTTGTTTAATATATTGTTTTTATATTTTGTATACATTTACCATACCATACCATATATATTAAACATTTAATTACGTAACTGACATGGGAAAGAAGGCCTCTGATGGAACAGAGCCATGCATAATTGTGCCCAATGTAGCATAATATGGGGCACAGGTCACAAGAATCCCAAAAAATTACCATAGACACAATGAAAATGCAATGTCCATTGGATTGGATGTCAGGTCTGAAAGGGTTAAGATGGCATATGACTAGTCTTCATATAACCTGCCTTAAACAAGTCTAATGAACAACAACAAAAAAATCAAATTAGAGGGCATAAAAACTTATGATTTCAATGATAATGTACAAAATCAGTTGATCTTCATCAGCCAAAAGGCCACTTTTGTGCCATAGAATGCTCTTTTCCATGATTTATAGGTACAAATGCTATACTGTAACTTTTTGGGAAAATGTTCGGATACTCTTATCAATGACTTCACAATCAACTGTTTTTTTTTATATTTAGGACAGTTGCACTACTCAGCTAGCGAATGTTTAGGAGCTTTGGAGAAAAAAATCAGACTGCCAGCACTTATGCAGGAGATTTAAATTGGTACAATAAAAGGTAGGAGGTTTCTCATGTGTTTATTATTTTTGAAATAAATATATCTTGATCAGCTTTTTTGCATGGCTTACTTAGGCAACTGCATACATCTGCTTTAGTGAAATGTAAAGTTTCTTTCACACTTTATACAAAACTTCAACACATGTTTACACTTCTGCCATCACTTCTATCATACCTGTACATTTGAATAGAGCATTTACAACTACAAATTGATAGAACGTCAAAAAAATGTTGAAACGAATGTCAATGCTCAGAAAAACATAAAGAAAATGGTTAAGTTTGATGCTTTGCATACCTTGTATAGCTTGTCTTTCTTGCATAGCTCCACAGATTGCTTCCACCGATTATTGCCTTTGTAGAGGTAGGCAGCAATGCGGCGGAACTCAACAAGCTCATGTTTCTCAAGCTTCTGTGCCAGGCCAATGTTGTCAAAGTTGTCAAAGGCATCAATAGAGGTGCGCAGCCCCTGATAGTCCTCCTCCTCAATGAGCAGGGAGTTAAGGGCCTCATTGATAGCCTTGTTGTTGAGGCTCTGCACAGCACGTAGATATGGCTTCACCAACTGCAGGTGACCTGTCTTGGAGAAGAAGCTGACGGAACGGGTGTGGTCCAAACGTGGACTCAACACCAGCAACAGGTCATTCAGCAGCAGTGGCTTGTAATCCAGGTAGTACTGGATTGCCTTGTAGTACAGTTCTATGTTTGCCACCTAAGGAACATAATCCCGTTTCAAAATTTATCCATTTTGATGGGTAATCACTGCCATTAATAACATTTTTTTCAAGCTGACTCTTACATTACAGATTATACTGGCATTACATTTTTTATGTAGGTATAATCATGTTATAGAATATACAGAATACATAAGAGATCAAACAACACCATTTTAGAGCTCAGTCCTGCTATTAACCCTTTAACTCCCAATTTTCCAAAGATTCGCACGTGTGTGTACTGGAGTCAGGATTGGACTGAAGGCAATACAGCCCTTGAAGCTATCATGAGTACACTCAAACATGGGATTTAAAGGGTTAATCCATACCAGAATGATAGAAATACCAAAAGACTTGCATTTACTTTCCACATTCTGTTGTACAATAGTTGAATACAGTTTAAATAATTGCTATTAACATACCATAAATGAAAAATGATCTATTTCATGATTTTAATAGATGCCTCATCATTAAAGCATCTGAACCACATGCTATGCAAAACCAAACCAAAGGAAATCTACACACGGAAATAAATGAATCATGAATGGAGAAATGAGATGGAGACCTTGGTGATGACATCCTTAAAATGTCCTTCTCGCCAGGCCTCAGTCGGATGGGAAATCATCGTCAAGATGGCATTATCATACTCCTCATACTTGTCATAGAGGAACACTAGCTCAGCCCACAAGTGTGCTTGTTCTGCAGCTCTTAGCACCTAATCATCAAATAAACATTAACTCAAACCAATGCTATCTGAGAAATGATCTGAAAAACATTCAATAAAGGATAGGAAATATCAACCTTGGGAATGTTGACACGGGACCAGAAAAGCTCAAGGTGTTCCCGCATCTTCTGTGGCTTGTATTTTGAGTATAAGATGGCCAATTCAGTGAACATCCCCATGTGGGCTCGCTCAAGCCCAAGTGCAGCCTCAAGGAGCCCAATAAGCTCTTCAAAGAATCCACGGCAGACATAAAAGTTGATCAGCTCCTCAAGCTCATCAGCATGGACAACAATGTGCAGTCCACACATCTGGGCCAGGCGGAATTCACCAGCTTCCACACAGGCAAAGCATACCTACAATCCAATCAAGGATAAATTTCCATCCACCCTCAAAAGTTCTCCTTAGCCTTATCTTTAAGGTGCAAGGGTCCATTGAATTAATGAAAATGCATTCAACAGTCAGGTATGCAGTAATCATCTGAAATAAATGTCTCCATGTCCCTCAGGAGAACTACCCCCCCAAAAAATGAATATGTTCTGTCTCACCTCTTTCCATGTGCGGGTAGAGTTAGCTTTCCGTGCCGAGTCCACGGCACCCTGGAACTCCTTAAGATGAACCAGTGTGATGGCAAGCCGAGCAAAGTTGCTCACGTTGTTGTAGAGGAGCTTTGCTGCCTCGTACATCTTATCCTCAAAACAGCGGTCCCCAATCCGTTGAATGTCTGCATGATTTGGGCCTGCAAATGGAAAAAATAAATAAGTGTAGAAGATACAACCTTCATTCATTAGCATCAAGATTAATGAGTTTATATTAAATAAAATGCACCTGCAATGAAGTCCTCGAGGTCAGCAAGGCGACCAGTTCGTGCATAGGCATAGATGAGCTCTGACTCAACATATGCTTCACGGGTCTTTTTGCGGGCCATCTGCAGGAAACGCACAAGGTCCTCCCAATGTCCAGTGCGATGTGTTGTTTCCACAACCTTTTTACAAATGAAAAGAAGTCATCACATTTCAAACAGATATGACATTGATTTTGTGAAGAAACACAGTATATGGGCAATGGCAAAAATCAAGAGAACCAAACATGAAAAACAGGTTTTGACAAACAAAAAAACCGACAAGGGAAAGATAGCTTACCTGCATATAGCTGGAGGGATCATTGGCCTTAATAAAGGAGTCAACAGCTTCTTTGACAAGCCCATCATCTAGCTGAGCTTTGGCTAGTTGGGACCACACACCTGGCTCATTGCACCGCTCAGCAAACTCATATGCTCGGTCAAGGTTCTTCACATTCTCTATCAGCACCTATAAATGCAAGCATTACTGTATAGTGGAGATTCCCTGATGACACTAATGGGATGTTAGCATCTCAGTTAAGACCTGGATGGCCGAGGTGTTCACATCAAACTTCTTGAAAATGGCAAATGCTTCTTCATAAAGCCCAGAATTTATAGCAATGTTGGCAATATCAGGGGCATCATAGTTATCCAGTCGACTGATGTATTCCATAACACGAGACTGATCAGCTTTGATTGCTGTCAGAATCAGCAAGTTCTGCAGGTTCCTGCACAGAAAAAAATAACATTTTAATATAGCTTCCCAATGCTTGGAAAGAAGGTGCCACCTCAAGCAAAAATTTTTTTCAGTCAAGCGAATGTAAACTAAATTTCAAGTAATGTAATACAAAATACCTATGATCACTGAAGACAGAATTATCCAATACAATTTTCTCTAGCAGCTCAATAAGTTCATTAGGGAGCTCAGCAGTCATGAAGGCCTTCACGGTGACTGAGATATCCTCCGGATCCTGAGTCTCAGACAGAGCTGTCTGCACCACCTATATCAAAGAGAAAGGCAGTGCCATCAATCACCCCTTACTCATAAGAACTTTTCAAATAAAATAAAATTTTAAATGGTAAGTGAAGACTGGACCTGGTCGATAAGGGGCCGACGAAAGGGGTTTTCCTCATTAAGAACCTCAGCCCAAAGGTCGTGTTCACGTCGTCGCACTAGGTATCGAGCCAAAGACTTGAAGAGGGAATTCTCATTGCAGACAGCAATGAGTTCATGATCACACAGCCCACGTTCATAAGCCACACAGGCCAAGTGTGGGTCCCTCTTCTCACAGTACTTTCCTACCACCTTGCTGTCATAGAAGCGGTTCTCTCTACCAGGAAAAATAAGACTATCAGTGAAAACTTCACATCATCACTATTCTATTATTATAGCAAAGCTACTCTCCCTTATGAGGAAAGTACAGTCTGAACTCAAGGAATGCAAGGGTAACCACCCCTCTTCTTATCCTTCAGTCTGCTGTCTCACCACAGATGCAAACATATCATACATTGAGATTACCCCTGACTTCATTGATTTTATCAATATGGGGGATCCATGGTTGTGTTGCTTTTGACACAATCCAATGTGTTCCACTCTCATTCCCATATACAGAGATAAAGAGATAAGAATAGTGTTGCCAGAGGCATAACTCTGGTTTGCTGAGCCATACATACTAATTCCTGCTTTCCGATCACTCCCATTTGAAGCATCATCAGCTGCAGGACTTTTTCCATTAATACCTTGTCATTCTGGGTCAGACAATCATATAAAATACTGAAACAAATGACTAGATAGGTTAAAGGGGCAGGAGTTGGTAGGTAATTAGCTTGGCTCCTGTGGTAGGGGACCAGGAATCGAACCCAACCAAATTGACTTTCCAAATTTCCAAGTACAAGCCCTGGCATGCTTAAGGGATTACCATTGATTACTAGACAGACCATATAATGAGAGTGGCCAAAAAAACCTGAACCTGTTTTTCAGAAATTTTCATTTTTAAATTCTTTGAAAATGAACAGCCCAATTTCTTGCATTCAAACTTTCATTTAAAATTTGGCTACCTTTTGGACAAAGGATAGTGGAGAAATTAAATTTTTTTGAAGGGCACTCTGAATTTTCACTGCTCATATCTGAACCACCCCAGAGGCTAAGCTCTATCATTACAAACATTTCAAGTCATCTTTGTTTCAAACAACACTTTCTGATCTGTTCCTCTATTGATCGATTGCATAATTTACTGATTGCTGGGAGCTTGCGATCACTGTTGCCTGTTTGATCAACCTTTTGCAAAAGCAAATTGATACAAGAGATGCTGCTGTTTTTATCAGGGAATGCCTCCACTAGTTTCTTTGCCCCCAGTGTTTTTCTTTCCTTAGCACTTCAATGGCTGCTCTGTCTTTCTTTGAAATAGGCATCTGGAAACAATTTTCAGGGGCAATAATTAAGAAAACTAATCCAATACAGCAAACAGGGGAAAATGAATAAGATGTGATGGATCACTTTGAGGGTGTTACTTACAATGTGCATACTTTTGTCAATTTTAAAACTTTTGGACCTCTTGAATGCAATCTTGCTCTAATTTTCCTAGCTTTTCTTACTAATTGATATTTGGAGTGCATGACGCCACAGAGCCAGAAAAAAAGAATTGACACTCAGCTGCCATGACACATTGACAACAATATGCATTTTGCACCAACCCATTGTGCTTTCTGAGTAGTGAAAATTCTGAGTGGTCTTTAGAAAATTTTAATTTTGCCATTATCCTTCATCTAGATAAAGCCATTTCAAATTTTATTTGAAAGCCAGATATAGATGGAAATTTGCAGGCAATAAATTAAAAATAAATGTTAAAATTCTGAAAGACAGGGGTCCAAGTTTTCTTTGGGCCACCTTGTATATTGAAAGTCTTCCAAGCTACTAAATGAGTTATCCCTTTGTCGTGTGCTGTCTATGCCTGCTGCTGAAATTTATTATCATTTCTGTGACTGATTTTACAGTTTGAAATCACATAGTTTCTTAATGACCACCTTCAGACATTCTTGTTTTGTTTGTTTTTTCCATGAAGAAGTGAAGATATCTTCATGTTCAAACCTTTAGGAATGGAACAGTGTCAAGAGGAACATTGGACAGTTGAGAGACTTGATACTTGCATAATGATACCATTAGTACAAGACCAAAGTATTGACTGTCTCAAAGGGTGTGGCATAGATCAAGAGTGGGAGATTGGTAAGCATTCCTAAAGATGGCTTAGCAGACAAAGTTGCCCTTCTAGCAACACTGCTCTCATCTTGGCATGGCCACACTCCTAAGAAAGAGAGTGGTATGAAAATTGCATCATGTCAAAAGCCACACATCCATGGATATTTAATGTTGATGAAATAAATGAAGAAATACATATATTCCATCAGTGGTGACAGCAGACTGAAGGCAGGAAAGGGGCACGTGGGTGGTGACATATTGAACCATAACTAAGTGCAAAATGAGCATTGGCTTGTGTTATTTATGAACTACTGAAAGTCAGAGCATTGAGTAAGCCTTAAAGCATGCTTTCCCAGTATAGAGGTCTGCTGAAGCTCACATACTGTGGTCAGGTCACAAAGTAATGGAATTTACCTAAATAGTCAATGCTTAATAAGCCAGCAAACTCTTTCAAATATGATCTAATGGCAGAACCCCAGCATATAAATTATGAGATGTTAAGAGTGTAAATATGAGCAACTGACCTCAAGAATCTTTCTGGGTTATTGTTAGAATCAATGTAAATTTTGGCCAGTGCATTGTGGGTGGGAGGATCCTGGGACCCCTCCTGAACCCTTCCCTCAAGCCATGGAAGGAGAAGTTTAAGGCGATTCCGCTTTTCCACTTCCTCTACCAACTCATCAGTGGAGAACTGGCCCCGTACAACATTGAGCAGCTGCTTGATTACATCCTCTGAGCAGTCTACATCCAGCAGGCCTCCAATCACCACTGGTAGACGGGAAGGGTTCACCTGCAAGGACATAGCTCATCATTGGCTGTAATAAGAAAGTGCAACAGCCAGCACACAAGTTTTCCTACCTTCTGCACGTAGATCTCAATGTACTTTTGGAGATTGTTACGGTATAAATAGAGGACAAGGTCATGAACAAAGTCGAAGCGGTCGCAGACTATGATGAGGGGGAGCTGGTCAGTGAGCTTAGCCTCCTTGAGGAAATTCTTCACTCGTTCTGGGTTGTAGCAGTTACTTTCACGGCAGATACGCTCCACCTCCTTGATCTGCCCAGTCTTGCAAGCAGCCTGAGAAGGAAGAAAACTCACCAAAATGAAAGGCTCTTTGATAAGTCATATCATCACATTTTATTTTCGTAGACTTTCAGATGGAAAGTGGAATGTTCCTCTGAAGAAATAAGAGCTACAAAAAGTGAAAAACCTGCATGAGTACTTGCTGGAGAAAAACCTTTTGTACACCTTCATCTTTATTATATCATCACAGCTATTGCAAAAGTTCCACAGGTTATGTTTATTCATTAGCATAATTATTCTTAAGGACATCAGCTGTTTTTCCCTATTTACCATATTTGCAATCTGTGGCAGGTATTGGGCAGATAAAGTTGATCAACTCACTTGAATGTACTTGAAGTGGACTTCAGGTTCCTGGCTGAAGTTGACAATAGATCCAAGAAAGTAGAACAGACCCTCATAGGACTTGAAGGACTCAAACAGGTCAATGAGAGCCTGAGTGCCTAGTTGCTCATGGTATTTGGTGGAAATTTGGACAACAATCTGAAGGTTCTGACGGATGTTAGTCTGAAGCATGACCTTGAGGCATTCCAGGGAGTCCTCAACTGACAGTGTGCCAAAGTAATTCACCAGCCAGTCTGGGCTAAGGAGATGTGTGTGCACTACAGCTCTCTTGATGTCATAGAGATCTGTATAATGTTCCAGGGCTCGCTGGAAAAGACCAGCCTTTTCACACAGCTGGGCGATGTGTGCACGATCATAATGTGTGAACATCTGGTTTCCTAAAATTGCATCTGCAACCTGTAAACAAGATTCAAAATGCATATAACTTATTCCTGATATCTCACCAAAGAAACTCTGAATCTGTCTGATAATAAAGTTATTTCCCCCCCCCCCTTATGTTTTAGTATTTTCTGGAATGAGTGAGTTGGACAATTCAAATATATATCAACATCAAAATATATGGTGCAAAAAAAACCCTGATATAATAAAAGAAACATTTATGGATTAGTGGAAGGGAGACCTGGGGAGCAGATATAAGGTTCATTTCCAAGAGTCGAGTTTGTAGAGGACCTTCACTGGGCCGATTATTCTTCAATGCATCCAACAGGAATGCTGTACATTGCTGTACCATATTCTGCTCCATGAACACATCTACAATCTGATGAAGACAAAATATATGGCATTCAATTCACTGTCAATAACAGGAGTCAATTGGGAGTTATTGTGACAACATGAATGCAAGTCAGACCTGATTGATGTCAGCAAGAGGAGGATCATCCTGGACAAGCATTTGGGCAAAGGAAGCACCCTGGTCTGGACTGGCACGCATGACACTTCGCAGCAGAAAGATCCAATCAGGTGTGTAATTGACCTTCTTGGCATAGATGACAATCTTCTGGAACTGGCCCGTCTCAGCAAAACATTGGATTACCTATGAAGCAATTCAAATGCATCAGTTTCCAGCCAAGAACAACTTCATTAAATTTATTTTGTTCTAGCTATCTCCTAAAAATTTATTACTTCTTCTTATGACATGTGATCTTCATTTTCAAAATATGCTTGTCTTCATACACCTACCATATTGTGGTAATGAGGTGATCTCCCTCATAGGTCATCAGTGATGTCCTGCATGAATATTTTCTAGCTATAGGGTGCTTGAAAATAAAAAACTGTGTCAGATAATATTTTACAAATATATTGATAGTATAATTTATTTGATTGACCCAAACTTTAAAACATGACTAACAGAAATGAGAGTTTTGCATCAAATCTGAAGGAAATTAACCCATTGTGCCAATTGCTACACAAGCTCAAACTTGAATTATAAAAAAGGCACTGGACACCCCAGTTGCCATCTGCCTCAGCTGGTGCAGTGAGCTGTTGAAGAGGTAGGAGCAGTTGTTTTAAGCCAAGAGGATAATTCAAATTCTTTCAATTATCTATACCTAGTTTGATATTCCAAAAATCAGGCTGATCCAATAAAATAACTTTCATTACTATAAAAAAAAGAATTAACAAATGGACAGTTTTTTTAAAACACCATGCATAAACAAAGCTCCCAATCCACATAGTGTTTCAGTACCATTGAGACCATAGAATTTCAACATTTCACAGGAACTTGCACCTTGAAAACTATGCTCTAAAGGTACTAATAATTAAAAAAACCTATTTCAACGATATGGTGAATGTTTTCAATAATGGGCCCTTGTGCAGAAGGAACTTCAGCAACTTCAGGTAAATTATAAAAAGACACATTTGTAATATAATGGGACTACATGTCATACAGCAGGTCAGGCAAAGACATGTGATGTTTCACAGTCACAAAATTTTATTGTAGGGGTTACTTAATGTCTAAGAAATATATAAATTAGTCTCATACCTAGTGCCAACTTATGGTGAATATCAGGGGAGATATCCTAGAAACAGATTTGGTCACCTTCATGACATACATAAATAATTCTGTTCTCCAAGCAAAAGTCCATGGGCAAGTCTTAGGGAGGTATCTTCACATCATTACTTCTTTATATCTAAGTACCAGTGACGTGATCTCTACGAGCTGATCATCATATCCCAAAGTATCAACTTATTTTGCTTTCTGATTAAATGAATATTCATATTCAATGCCTTTAATGTTTCTAACACACTTAGTATAATACTACTGGTACTATTTATGAGTGTGCTCAAGTTGTATCATGTCTAGGAAGATTACTTGAAGTAAATCAGGGGTTCCGCTAGGTTTCTTGCAGTAGGGGTCCCTGGGAACCTCAGGTCTGGAAGGGTCCCCTGATAGTTAAGGGGGTTACTTTCCAAGTGAAGCACAATAGAAACTTGAAGGGTTCCCCAAAAGTATTGATAGAAGTCCAGCAATCCATGTGCATTTGCCAACTTAACATAACCGAGTGGTATGATATTCAATCCAGCAGTCTTAGGCCTTCTGCCTATGCATCCCAGGACCCCCGGGACCCCTGGGCAGGAGGCTAGAGCAAGAATCTTAGTGCAACCCCAGTAAATAATTAGGCTACATACCTTGTTGGGTACATTGGCCCGAAGATAAACGGAAAGGGCCAATGTAGCATCAACAGGGCGCACTAAATCCCCAAGCTCTTCAGAGCAAGTCAGCTTTTCCTCCTTCAGCCACTTTTCCAATAGCTGCTTTTTCCCTTGTTGAAGCACTGGTCGACACAATTCCAGGGATTCCACTTGGTTCAGACGACCCTGCAGATAATTTTTTAAATTATACTTAGCAAATCTTTGATGGGAAATTCCAGATTAAAATGCTAGCATGTGCTCATTTTTCAGACCTGGTCAAGCAGGATTGAGAAATACTGAAGTAGAGGAGCAGTTTGTCCCGGTGTGGTTGGTACAGCTTGGAACTGCTGGATGGTAGCTGGAGTTCGCAAGATTCCTTTTGGTGCACTTGCTGCCACTTTGGCAGCCTCAGCATATTGCTTGTTCTGGAAAAGGGTGTTGAACCGATGGACAAAGAGTTCATCAGCCCCGCCAAGGTTATTTCGTACAGCACAACGCAGGGCCAGATCTGGGTTTTGAAGGACATTGGTGATGTAGGGGACCACTGTCTCTTCATCCAGGGTGACAGACAGAACCTTTGGATGAATCAAGAGAAACATTTATTCAATGACAGATCCATATTAGATTGGTATTGGATTTTCAAATTTGCAGTGAACACATTGATGTCAGTGGTCAATAGGCTCACCTGTCCCTTTCTATTCACTCCAATAATTCCTCCACTGGTCTCATGCTGAGCTGTCACAAAGATGGTGTCACCACTGATGCGATTCATATAGATGCAAGTGCCCGATTCGATGTCATACAGGTGCACATAGCCATACTTGGTGATCAGGTAGATTACATCATACTTGGAGCTCACCTGCATTTAAAACTTCTAGTTAAATCATAAGTCTACTAGAAGGAGATATACTCAATTCATTTTATAGAGTGCAAAGTATATTAGCCTAAAAATGATTCAGCTGACCTGCATTGCAACTGGGAAGTCATTCTGGGCCTCAGGTGGAAAGAAGACATCAACCTGTTTCTTGACAAAGGGCTGGTTTCCTGCAGGGGGCTGGCCAACCTCAATGATGTGAAGCTGGAAAAATAAAAATTATAGCATTCTGCTATGCTCATACAAATACAACTTATACATTCTTCACTGAATCCATGTCATTTCTCACTTTTCCACCCTGTGTGCCTCGCACTGCAAAACAGAAAAGGGTTGAGGGTTCAGGGTTGGCATCCATCTTGAAAGTGGAAAATGCAGCTGCATGCCCCTCTATTGGTTGGCTAACTTTCCTCTCCACAGAATAAAGCTGCATGGCTCCTACAACTCGATTTTGCTGTTGCAGTGGAGAAACAAAAAAGTACGATGGGTCTAGCTGATAATACAGAAAATGAAAAGTAGCTTAAAATTTTCTTTTACAACTCACCTGAGCTGTGATACCAATGAGGAGTAGCCAACTCTGCTTAGGGTCTGTTCGATAGTTTATGATCTGGCAGCCAGTCAAACTGGAATGTCTTTCAAACATCTTCTGAGGGGTGGAATCCCCTAATGGAAGACAATGAAAAGGAAAATTAGTCACAATAAGCTTCATGAAAGAAGTGGGCCAAGTTAACTATCACATGTGGTTAAGCCATTATCTTTGCACCTTCCATGCTCCAATGGTACACTGCTGTTTCTGTGACCAAAGAAATGGTGTTGACTGAGATCCATTTCCAGAAAATTATGTCTTCAGGCATGGTGTGAGCCTTCATCTTGCTCTTCATTTCAATGTTGAAAATTTGCAAGGTCTTGGAAGCTATAACATAAGCACAAAATGTGTTAAAACCCTTGTTATAGGCTTGTTCAGGCAATCATGAATCTAAAAAATAACCTTTCAATGCGATGACTTTGCTGGCTGGATTCATGATAGCTGAATCTGCTGATATAGGTCTCCGGATGGGATTAGTGGCATCATTCATATCAATGATGACTACTTGGTTTGTCTCTCCAACCTTCTCTCTTACGCATATGAACTTGTCTGATTCCATAGTGAGATTGTTGAAGCTGATGTTGCTGGGATTTATACCCACAGATGGGAGCTATAGGGTAAAAGAGAGCAGGGAATGCTTTCAGTTCCATAAAGTTAAAGTTCAACTACAGCCTAACTTAACTTATCTACAGGGTCCATGGACCAGGGCTAAATCAGCCATCATGGAAGGGAACAAAAAGTTCATTTGAGAAGCAATGTCTCTATAGTGTCTAAAAGCCACAAAAAGTCCAAATATCCTCTGGAAAAACCACAATCACATGGACCCAGCAAAATTAAGTAGGGAATTTGGGCAAGTGATTTTTGATGGGGGGAAAAAAGAAATAGAACATGTATAAATCTTCCTGAAATTGAAATTCCTTCCATTTGCTAAGCAAAACCAACTGCTTTTTCCATATAAAATATATATTTTATATGGCTTGAACAAGGAGGATACAAGTCACATTCTCCTAAATTTTGGGAACTGGACCATATCACAATATAAAAAAAAAAACAAACTACAAATACTTTGCCTAGCTCAGACCATTTTCCCAGCAAGTAAAACACAATACCACTATCATCCTCTTGTATACTTTGAGCCATATAAATATAAAGAACATCCAGGAATTCTATATACCTTCACTGCAGCAGAGGTACATACTTTAAAGAAAAATACTATGAATTGATGAAGCAGATTTTACATAACGTTCATTCTTGTCACATGTTTTCAGGCAGATGAAACATCTACCATGAGGCCTGAACAAGTAGGGAAGTCTTTAACACATTGACAGCAGTGGCAATGCTGGCCTATTGATTTTCCCATTCAGAGAGGTGCACTGGAGCGCCTCGTGGCAGTCAACCTGTTAAATGACTTGTGGAACCACTGTCCTTGCTTTATAACTCCTATGATGAGAAACAAGCACTCCACAACACTCCCATCATGGCACAAACACTATGCCTTCAATGAAACCCATCTCTTGTATCTCATGGAAATTCCATCATGGCTCTTTGAGGCAAGTACCTATGAGACCAAATCTTCATTTCCTTCCCTTCATGCCCTTACTCCTTCTTAACATTTTTTTTGTTTCTCTCCCATTGGCTAGAAGAATTTGCTTCATATCACTCCCACATCATGAATATAGGAGCAGTGGGGTCTACCAAGATTCCCTGTTCTTGCAGGCATTGAATAGCACTCACCTCTGTTCTAATCCTAGCAAAAACTCGCAATTTAATGTCTTGAATACCTGAATGGCACTGGGACCAAGCTAGTAATTTGGCTACACCAAATTCAGCTAAACTTGGGATGCTTCATTAACCAAGAAGCCAGGTTTGTTGAGCCACACCATACACCAAAAACACAACTTTATACAGATGCTCCCAGTGAAGTGGCTTCAAATGACACTTAAGAGGTGAAAGGCAAGGCAAAGGATGGACAACCAACGAACCAGTGAACAAGATCACACGACATGCCACGTGGTATGTTGTAGTACACGACTGGGTGTAGATCAAACCTGACACGATTACCTTCCTTCAGTCTACTTTATCTTAATATTTCCATGTTATGCTATAAGGAGTGAAGTGCAAACAAAATGAAGTCTGTGCTGGGAAAAATGTGCATGCAGCATCCACATATTGAAGAAACCCCCTCATCATACTCAGAGCTTTGGTGACAGGTCTCCTACAAATTGCAACTTAATTTGACAAGGACTAAATTTTAAAATTGCAAGATGTATGATGACAATAGTTTCTGAAAAGATTGATTATTTAATGAAACTTTGACATTGCCTCATTGCGCCTAACGTCACGACATATAAGTCCAAATGAGGAAATGAATTTCGTGATTAAATCAAAGAGGGCGTTTGCTGCCATTGATTGCAATCAACTGTCGGAAGGGAACCACAGTGAATTGGTAAGGTCATGGCGACTCGATCTAAATACACATCTAAGCCGATATAAGCTGATCGAAAGAAGCCAAGAAAAAAGCCGACCTGGATGTGCTCCTGAAATCGGATGGGCAGAGCTTGTTGAGACATCATGAATTTCCTTTCGCAACTCGACTAGGCCTCAGAAATACACAGGTAGGTCTAGGCCTCCAGTCATTAAATTTCAGCACAGGTAAACCAGAGCCGGGAGGCGGACGTGAGGGAGGTGAAATCACTGGCGATGCCACCCCTCGAACTGCCGACTGACCGACACCGTCATCAACCAATGAAAAATCCCGATATCAATATGGCGACATGGTGGTGCCGGATGGTACCTTGAAACCGGTTTTCATTCCATGGTTTTACAGGCACCATCTCCTAACGTTCTTCTGTTCCTGCTCTAATAAAGAATGATTACATTAACTTGAAGAAATTGGATCATATCATTTTGGCAAGAAGATAACAAAATCCTTCCCAAGGATGGAACTCCAAGGAAGGATCATGCTGATTAGCGCAGGGAAAGCGAAGAAAAGCATCATAAAACGTAGTACTGGCTTCCTTTATGAGAAGTTTCACATTCTTTAATTTTGACCACAGCTTTTTTTTGCAAACAACACTAAAAAACTGATCCACTGGTTATTTTGTTTTAAAAGAATGTGCTACGAACCGTATTTGGCAACCCTTGTTCCGGGCAGGAATACGATAGCCATACCGCAGGTCGCTGGTTGAGCGTGATTCCGCGCAACCCGTGGCGGGCGTCAGGTTTCACTGGATTCTCCTCGTTTCGTTAGCGTGACCTCCACAATTTTGTCAAAAACCTCTTCCAAAATGTTTCCACAGTGTCGAACCGTTCTTTACGTAATCCTTTTACGCTCCACGTCGCCTCACCGCGTTCCAAGCATTTGCTAGCGCTCTACGCCTGAAAGTAGCCTGTCTTTTTGCGCGGTCCAGGCTTTTGGTTGGGATGCCGGGTGACATTAAGCCCAAATTGACACCCAAAGTCGAGGCCGAAAACTTATTTAATATAGGTGTAGTCCTCTGAAGATAAATATTTTTGGTTGTACCGTGTTAATCTATTATCAAATTTTCAGCCACATGGCTACCGTATCGTCAGTGGAGGCATTTAATCCATTCTACGAGGTTTTCGTGGAAGAATCAGCCGCTAAATTGTGATGTTGCCTTTTTTCATGTGTTCAGGAGCTGATAATCATGGCAGTCACTTCACAACTTGAAGATTTAATAACTTCAACCGATTCCTGTTTTCCTTGACCATGCCTTCAGCTGTTGATGCCTCTAAGAATCTTGAGGGTCTAGTTGAGATCCATCTGGTTAATTTTCTTCCAAATTGTGCAATGGCTTTGAAATCACATCATTGAACTTGCCTCGAGGTGCTTCTTGAGATGTTTGGTGGCATGCGCTTGCTTCTTTCATCTTTTACCTTATCTGATTCCTCAATAGGCATCTATGGGAATAAGGTTATTTATCCCTAACTGATTCCCATAGGGTGCCTATATGAAATCAGATTCATTCATGTTTAACTGATCTGGTGCATGTCACCCTATGTTGATTTTTAACTTCATTCATATATTCATTGGTTGTCCAGCAAATTTCATCTAAGCTATTTTGAGCCCTGAAATGGGTATAGGCTTGGCCAGCCTGCCATATAACAGGGATCAATATTCTAATGACCCTTGCTGTTGAGATAAAATTCTGGAGAAATTATCTTTAAACCATGAAGGAATGCAAATGACAAAGGTTGAAAGAATGGCTTGGAATCAAACCTGGGCTACATAGGCTACCTACTAGTTAGGGCTTGCTAACCTTGACACAACCAAACCCCAGGACATTTAGTCACCCATGTCATTGCATACCTCACAGATGCTTTTTACTGCCCCTGGAGTATGAAATGCATGCTCTGACTTATCTCATTCTCATAGCAAACAGGACTTATACCAGATTATATGTTAAGGGTGGTATCAATGAGCTCCCATTTGTTAGCAGTGCTATGGAGAGCTCTACCTCTGATTAATCAATACCATTACTCTAGGACTATATGCCACAAGGAATAGAATAACAGGGGATATGGTGTCCTAGACATCAGGAAAACCCTGGATTCCATTATGTATGATGAGCTGGGATTTTCTGTTTTTAGAATTGAGCCATGCATTAAGGTGGCAACAATCCATGAACTTAGAGGATATATGAATCAGCCAAGTGGGAGGTTTGTAAAGTGTATCAAAGGACAAAGCTAATTTTAATATGTTGTTTCCATTAACCCTTTGTTGCATCAGAGTGGATTAGCAGAAATAATAAGATTTTGATCTCATTTTATGCAGTTTTTCAGCCAAATTGCACCAATGTCTGGTCTTGTAATGTAAATGAACAGTGTGTACATTTTTTCCTTGGATGGCATAGATCCCAAAAAATAAAATAAAAATATCACAATGAAAGTAAGAGGTTAGATATTCAGCTTAAGGAGGGTGGAATATGTATCACCTACCCTAAGTGTTGTTGAAATCCTAGATGCAAGGTTCATGGCACACATGAATAAATTTCCTTGCATTTCAAAATTCATGTGACTGTGTAATAACACAGTCACATGAATTTTGAATGGTAAATCTTTTTATTTTATTGTAAACTAGTATTTATCACAATATCAGTAGTAGTGTTCCTGTTTGGGATGTATCTGCATTATATGATACTGTTCATGTTTTACTGCTCTTTCCTGATTACTACAATATGCACACATGGCTGATTAGAAATATGAGGTTGTATATGCAAATTTTTCATCACCTAATGCAACTTCCTGGTGTTACTAGACCTATGTAGGAGAGGGTTGAAGAGAGCAAACCATTAATAAGAAGATTTAGGCCATAATGCTGAAACCTTTAGTTTAGAAACAGTCCTTTAAGAATACCTGAATTCCTATGGAGGAAAAAGAGCTTAGCTCTTTAGTTTAAAGGCCCTGTTATCTGGCCTATTATAAGAATTGTGCATTCTGGCCTTAGTGTACCAGATTTAGTCTAGTGTGACACCTCTGAACCATTAAGCCCACTGAGTACAAGTAGATAATGGGCAACCCTGTGGTGAATCTCCACATGGGAGTTGTGTAACTTCAAAAGGTGATTTTTCTTGCACTATTTCAGAAATGTATTGTGTTCCATTCAGGAATATGAACATATCATGGTTTTCAGGCAAAAAGGGTGACCTATAATCCAAAAACCAAGGAAATTAGGATAATACATCTTTACTTTTGTGAAACCAAAGTACAACAGACAGGATTCTAAAAATTATTTTTGCTAATGAAAATGGAATGAATAATGTTAATAAGTTGCAATAAGTTTAATCAATGTCCAAGCATTACCCTGGAGTAAAAACAGAATTTTATCTTTTATTCAGCCATAATTTGATTGGAAAGGAAATAAATATGGAAAATCATTCTGACAGAATACAAAGAGAAGTATTGTTTTTCTAAAATGGTTATATGAAATCTCCAATTCATGAGAATATGCTAGATATTGATGCTTGCATTCCTCATCTGTGAAAATTAAAAAATTAATAATTTTTACAGAGTTCATGCCCAAAGTTGGTGAGCACTAAATGTACTAACCACCTTTCATGGTAGAAAAATGAAAGCCAGGTTGCTTTTATAAATGTTTGATGTAAAATGGCCAGAGTAAATGAAGAAGAATCTAATGATTTTTAGAGGATTGATAGAAGTCATTGCGAAAAAAAAGAAAAAGAACTTGCATATGTTATCTGCAGTCTTGATTGCCAAAGAATTTTAGTGTAACATGGTTTTATTTTTTGTTTCACATGAAAATTCATTCCACTAAAAGACTACCACCTTGGCCCTGTCCTGTTCCACTTCAGGATTCCTGCTAATTTCCTCTGTTTTGGGTGTGGATACCTCACTGTGCAATTTCTTTAAACTGCCATATTGCCCTCCTCCTGCAATGAGTAAACAGTATTAAGTTTTCTCTAAATCAGGTATCTGATCAGGTTTCCTGACTGCCAGAAAGCAAAATTTTCAGGATGACATCAGGTGATCAAAACATCCCCACCTTCAAGTGTGTCTTGGTTGGAGATGGTGGTGTGGGTAAAACCACCTTCGTGAAAAGGCATGTTACTGGAGAATTTGAGAAGAAATATGTAGCCACACTTGGTGTGGAGGTTCATCCCTTGCTCTTCCACACAACTCGGGGTCAAATCCAATTTAACGTGTGGGACACAGCTGGCCAGGAGAAGTTTGGAGGCTTGAGAGATGGATATTACATCCAGGTAACTTTTTAGTCAGCCATCATCAGCTCCAAACAGAGATGAAAGTATTCCTATGTGAAAAAGAGGCCAAACATTCATATAATTTTTTTCCAGGGTCAATGTGCCATCATCATGTTCGATGTGACAGCCCGAGTGACCTACAAGAATGTCCCAAATTGGCATAGAGATCTGGTTCGAGTGTGTGAGAACATCCCTATCGTCCTATGTGGCAACAAAGTAGACGTCAAGGACCGGAAAGTGAAAGCCAAATCCATTGTATTCCATCGAAAGAAGAACCTTCAGGTACACTTCATGTTGTCTTTCCTTTTATTTTTAATTACTTTCTGGTTATGAGTTCTTGATGCCTAAGTCTCCCTTGCTGGACTTTCATTCTGTCCCTCTAACCCAGGAGTATTCAACTGGCGGCCCAGGGGCCGGATCTGACCCGCCAATTCATTTTTTCTGGCCTGCGAATTCCTCTCTAACAGTTGATTTCAGAAAATTGCTGCAAATTTCACTTGTTTGCATTAAAAATGTGGCATGAGATTTGTTACTGAGGCTCCCAAACACACCTGAACCAAATCACTTGATCCCTCCCAAATTGAGTTGGACACCCCTGCTTTAACCTGATCGTGCTACATGGTTGTAGATACTTAGCTTGGCCAGTATTTCAGGATGTAAGATTAATTTTCTATTTGCAGTACTATGACATCAGTGCCAAGAGCAATTACAACTTTGAGAAACCATTCCTCTGGCTGGCGAGGAAGCTGATCGGAGATCCAAATCTGGACTTTGTTGCCATGCCTGCTCTCATTCCTCCAGAGGTCCAGATGGACCCAACATGGCAGAAGAAGATCGAAGAGGACCTCAAGGTTTGTTGCCAGCCATATTCAAAGGCTACATTCCTATGTTTCATGATTGAAAATTCCATGATGAACTTTGTCATTTACCTCATGTTACAGGAGGCTCAAGATACAGCGTTGCCCGATGACGATGAGGAACTCTAGTGACCGAGGAGCATTTCTTTTTCATCACTGTGCAACTTCGTATTTTCTTCGTTCTTTCACAGCCCTTTCTTTCATCAGCATCCAAGCCTTCATATCTTCTACTGAATACCCCTTTCTTTTTATTATTAATATCTTTTGGAAAAAATCTGATCAGAACTGGCTCCTGGTACCTTGGCATGCTTCTTGACTTTGGCCACACAAAGTTTGTGCGCAATTCACGCAGAATGCTGTCGGGCGGAAACAAAAGAGCAACTAGGAGGCGTTTTATTCTAATGTGATAATCATTTCCCGTGATAGGTATGCTTCAGCGTGCGAGAGTGCGGTCCTCAAAATTCGTTTTCTACTATGGTTGAAACCCTGCCTCAGAGTTACTCATTGATGGAGGAACTTTGAGGCTGGCAGACGGAATGGCATTCTGTGTGAATTAGGGAATACCTCAAAGCTTGCTATCTGGTTCATTCTGTTTCCTGTTCCCATTCCCCATCTCTGTGCTCCTGAATAAATGGCATGATTGGACATTGCATTCATTCTTTTCCTCGATTAGAAAATACATGTGAGAAATCAAAATCTGCCACTTCGCTTGCGTCCTGTATAGCTGGAGTCGACACAGACTTCTTTCCCTTGCCGTCTTCTCCGTTCTTTCTTCTCGAGGATCCAGTCTCGGCTCTTCTTGACTGGCTTCCCACGAATCTCTTTTGCACGCTCCCTGACCAGAGGACAAAATGTAGCATATTCAATAGATTCCACAACAAATAATGGCCAAAATTATTTTTTGTCTAAAGTAATCATTTGACATTGATTTGGTAAAGAATTTTGCTAGCAAGAGTAATTTCTCTTTGTCAATACAGGATAATGAAGCAGCACTTGCTGTAGATGATGGAAAGCCTAAGAGTACTGAAAAGGTCTGTCTCACCGTTTACGGACAAATCGAGCATGCTGTTCTTCAACTGCATCAGGCACTCCAAGTGCCTTGGGTAACTTCTGACCACCTCCAGTCATCAGAACAAGATAAATCTTCTTGGCCTTTGTACTGTTAGGATAATCAACAACAAGACCACCAGTGAACCCAGCCTTCATTGCCTGCTGTGTGACCAACTCAATCTGGGAACTGTTTTCTGGGTAGAACTGGAACACAGCTCGGCTCCCCCGACTCTAGAGTCCTCATTTTGCTTTTAAAACATTCCAAATTCATCTAACAATATTTGGTGATAAGATATACTCACTAAGCAAGCAAAGAGAGAAGAGAAGAATTTGAAGAGGCGTTTTGGAGGGGAATGAGAAGTTTTGTCAGCATTACACAGCCATTGAAGTGCACTGATGCTGACAGCACCATCAAACATGGCTGGCCTGAGGGGAACTCCCTGCCCCATGTCTCCCAGTAATAGATCCCCTTCCACTTCCCTCTCCTGTGACACTCCTTTCACGAGGTCAGAAAGCAAGACATTAAATCAAGAGCTATATCAATAATAATAAAAATAAGCATCATTCTCGTGCATACATAACCCTTAGCAACTCTACTAAAGTGCGGCTCGTTGTCTGGTATTTATTCCATCAATTCACCTCCAAGATGCATAGCTTATGTCGGTGGCGTATGCAAGGGACTCGGGTTCTACAGTAATACCGGCTTTGCTCAGCGCCATAGCAATGTCGCCCAGAAGTCTCTCCTCTCCTCTGTTAGTCACTTGGGTGCCATAGTCCCGAATCTCCCCTTCCGAAAATCTTGCGTACGCCACTAGTGACTGTGCGATTCCAAGTCGATTTGATATGGGGTAGGAGCCACAATCAAAGTTGGAGGAAATAAATTACATATTGAGATAGGGCCTATTCACAGCAAGACTGGTGGGTTTTTTTTTCACACTTGAGGTTTTGTAACGATGCGTGCGTCCTCTCACGCAAGATGGGGTCAAGTGCTTCTAAAATGGTACCACGACAGTTGGGGAACTGAACCTATATATAATAACCACTGATGGTTCCAAGCGAAAATAAGTCTGGTGGCCTGTGGATAGGGGTTTATAACTACTCAGATCCCACAGTTAAGTAGCGGGATATGTAAACGAGGGCCATTATGGCGGCCGTCAGGTTAGTACATGTAATATTCCCAGGGCAATGATTGCAATTTCCGTGCCATGAAGGTTTAGTTTGTGCAAAATTTGTCAATATCAATCCGTGGATCTCGGATAAAATGAAGTGGTAAGTCCCATCGGGCACGAATATACGAGGGAGGTATGCAGTTGTGCCAGTGCTTCTAAGCGCTGGGGTAAGTGTATACCTTCTCTCTCCCCCCCCCCCCCCCCCTCCCTCCACTTCAACTAATAAAGACATGCATCATACCTTACTAAGAAAAACAACTTGACCTTAATTTGTCTAGCTTTTTTTTAAAGGTGTCTTGTGCCTCGTAGCCCAGGTAGGCATCACCTGTGACGCTTATTCATATCGCAAATATAACTTTTACATCATTCCCATATTATTATTATAAATAAATACAGCAACTTTACTAAAACAGTATTCCAACCTTATTAGAATGATGAGACTTTTATTCACAAGTGGCAGATTCTGAAAATCATCCTGGATCCTAAATTAAAATTGCATGGTGGTACTATCTTGAGTTTCAAACGTGACTTTTAAAATATTCAATTGATTGCCTTTCATCGCTGCATACCAATGTAATATAGGGAAATAATTGAGAATATTGCAAAACTTAAAAGAAGGCAACTGGGAAGATAAAAATAATGAATGAAAAATATTCAAGGAAACAGGTCTATAGAATAAAAATTGAGTTTCCTTAATGTTCTCTCAACTTCTTTTAAACAGCTTTTCTTTAAAAAGAATTTGAGGAATAGCTTCACTATTTTGCTCTGTACAGTATTACCCACAGAATATCTTCTATGGAAAGCAAAGCGATAATGATTTTCACACGATTGAACAGTTACAACAGAGCTACATGCAGTACACCTGACATGTACATTATTAGTTTAAATTGGGAGTAATTTAGAGCAAAGGGGGGGGGTTATATTTATCCAAATATCTGGGTTAAGTATATATTCCAGACCCTACTTCAATTCACTGGTCATTAGTACGTGGGAGTTGTGCATCTGGGGTGATTCCCACTTCGGAAGTGGAGATATGGATGCCCTCTACGGCTGCCTAATAGCATGTTTCAACATCAAAGAGTACTTGGTTACGAGGTAATGGTCCCACCAAGGATGATATTCCAAGAATAGCGTTTCGCACTAATGAAGTTCCTATGGATTGGAAAATATATAATGTAGAGCCGATCTTTAAAAGGGGAAATGAGAAGTAGGGTAAAACCACCAATGTTCGGACAGTTAAACCGGGATAGGATTGTAAATCGCTCGGCACGCCCTAATGGTACGATTTCTTTTTTTTTGCATCCGGCAGCACAATATGAGAAGGTATGAGTGTGATAAGGATTATGACCATCGAAGCCTTATAACTATCAATACTTCCAATTACGTGGGTGTCCAAACTTAGATGCGAACAAATGAAATGAAAATGAAGTTCGAACACAACGTAGTTTGAACACGTAATAAGTAAGGCGGAAATCTGCTCATGGCATGCGTATTCCCTTGTAGCAGTGCTCTACGTTCCCGAGTTTCCTGTGGAATAAGAACTGATCACAGAATTAATAATACCGCGTGGGAAGCGTTTCTCAAGTAAGGTCGTCTCCGTACATTTTCTTTCATTTCTCCTGTCCGCGACATTAATTTCTGCTCGATATTTCGAAATCGTGCTCAACGATCGTGGCCACCGCAAGTCTTTCGCTTTGTACGTGGTCATCTTCGGTTAAGAAGAACTCTCTCTGATGTCGATCTCGCAAATGCGTATTTATTAACAATAAACGTTAGAGTGTCCAAACTTTGGTACTGTCCGAACTTAGGTGGTTTTACCCGATGCCAGTGATTCTCTCGCTAGTATTTCGCGTATGATCGTGAACATCACGAGGGAACGTATGCTAGTGTATTGAAACTCAGTCATGAGAGCTTCCTGTAGAGTTTCAGGAGCGGCGCTCTTACGTCACTATTCTATCGAAAATTTTACGATTTGGAAACGGATATAACGGATAAGGGGAATTCGGTATGTGCAGCATATTTAGATCTCGCATTGCTTACGATGCTGTGCCCTACGTGTGATTGTTGAACTGGAGTCACACGGGACTCGAGGTGGAATGTGTGTGACTAACCGTCTGAAAGGCACACAGACGAATTTAAAATGGAAATCATCACGAAAAGTTGGGGTCGCGTGATGAATCCTAAGGACTCCGTCTCTCTATCATTTCTGTTTCTTGTCAACATCGATGACTTCCATCATAGGTTGGAAAAGTTTCCGGATCGATGTCATAACAGCCAAACGCTGCGTGATGCAGCTCTATTTGTGGTGGAGCCCGTAACTGGGGTGTGCACACCATGTGGCATTCTTGAAGGTCCCGTGCAAAGGCTAGAGCGATGCCTCGAGATGCATTTCCTCGATGCAACTCGTCGTAAAGGAACACGTCGCGTGCTGAGCAGCATCCCAACGGGAAATATTCTGCGCGTTTCGCCAATGCCTCCACTGAAACGCTCGTCGTCGACGTGGAATACTATTCCTTCCTTACAAGGGACACGTGTCGAGGCAACCCAAAACTTCACGTTCCCAAGCCTCTCGATACGCGAAACGTTCCTTTTCGATCAGTTGCACCAACGAGCAGGGCCGGCCTTAGGCATGTGCCACATGTGCCCCCGCCCAGGGCGCAAAATTAACTTGGGGCGCCGAAACGTGACCAAAGGTATACGAAGCAATAATGGATGCTACCCTCAATTTTACTTCAGAAAGTGAAAATGCCTTCCGTTTCGACGTCAATTTGAACGCTAAGGATTGACCCTTCTCCATTCTGGGGGACTGAGGGAGTCACTTTGCACAGGGCGCCGAAATAGCTAGGGCCGGTCCTGCCAACGAACATCTGGAGTCATCACGCTTCTCACATAGTGCTTGTGCTGTCCAAACTACTGTATGTATCTGTACTAGAGCCCTGCAAGGGCTGTGGGTCTGCCCGATCGGCCCGACCCGACCGGCGGACCGTCTAGGACCGAAATTCCCTATGTCCTTCTTCGGGTCGGGCCGAATTTTTTCACTTCATCGCTCCTCCGGTTTGAGACCATGAAAACTCCGCGTCACGACCGGAATCTTGTTTAAGCATGTAATCCGAGAGAAGGAAATACATTGCATGGTCATTAATGCGAAAAAAGTAAGAATGGATTTGAGACGGGCACGGAACAGTTGATGCCACTCGAGACCGGAATCTGTATGGCTGCTTCTCTTCCAAGAAAATTTCTCGTGTCGGTTGACATTCGACAACCTCTTGTTTTTGCTAAGAAACTTGTAATGATGAAAAAATATACGGGAAAGCATATGTTCGAGTGTTTAATTTTTGCTCGGGTTGGGTCGGGTCGGGTGCGGGTCATGATTTGAATCGGGCCTATCGGGTCGGGTAACAGAAAATGGGCCCGTGCAGGACTCAATATGCACTAGTAAAAACTTCATAAAAGAACTGAAAACTTTTTGTCTCATTAAATAAGCCTGCTCCACAAATGAATTTCACGTGGCGATATGGAATGCTATATGATGCAACTGTCGAAGGGTCTCTACCAATATTATGAGACGGTGAAGTCGTGTCTCTCACGAGGTCTTGACTCATGAATCACCAGCATACTAGATCATCCTTCGCGCATATATTCTCGAATGTCGTGTTACAGTAGCATGATACGTTCCAGCTCGAGTTTCGCATAGGTCACTGCCACGCTCCGTCCTTCATGACACGTGAGCAGCGACATCCGTAAAAACTTTTATTCCTTCCTGTCGTTCGCCAAGGATACTGGATTTTATCCGGCGGTCTATTACCAATCGCTCGTTGTTCCTCCCTTGTAAGACCATATTTAAGTTAGACCCATTTCTTTCAATTTTGGAGGCCTGCAAATAAGAGGGATTAAGGGGTTCACCAGGTTAGAAGAGTAGAAAAGGTTGGGCTACATCCCAGCGGGGGGTGGGGAGAGAGAGCCAATGACGTCACTGGTATACTCTCCTCGGCTGACCGATAAAATCTCCTTTTCCTAGTTCATTTCTCCTCTGTTAAAAATGTCACATCGGTTAGTTTTTTTCTAGTCAGTTTGCCTTGCTCTTTCCACCTCCATTCTATAGCCCTTGAACGATTGCATCTAGATTGTGACGCTGCCAGGTTCGTAGCATTCGCAGATGCCAGTCCTATTTGCAGTCGCCGCCCCCAAGAACATCTGATGATTTTTGGAGCCGGCGGAGAGAAACGTTCGTTTCGTTGTTTCAAAGAATCCTGGGCTGTGAAAGATCTAAGTGATGCAGTGGAAACGCGCGGAAAATGAAATTCCTGAAGTGGACTGAGGGAGGGATTCCAAAACAACCCTTTTGGGTCGATTGTCATCTTTCGCCGAGATGATCCAATCGAAATTCCAAGTCAACCATCGAGTATCCCGAATATCTGTAAGAACGGGGCTGTTCACCTGGATTCTCTCCATAAATTCTGAGTCGCTCAGCAAGGGCAAGAAGGTGAGGAAGAATTGAAAGTCTTTCGTTGAAAATGTGAGAAGGAATATGTTCATGAAAACCACGTGATTTGCCATGACCATGACAAACAAGCTCCCTTCCTCTGATACAGCAACACAGAACGAGGAAGTCTGACAATGAACGCTTATTTTCATTGCCACTTAAAAAGGGCAAATGACACATGTTAACAATTTCAGTAAATAATAATATATTCTCGCTGAGTCGCATCCCCCTCAAACTTTTCAGTACGGAATCCTCCCCGTCTCTTTTCCATTCGATGCTTTCCCTTCCTCATTTAAGGGATTTTTTTTTAATGAGCGATTGGTTACGAAATGTGGACATTATGCTTCAAATAATATCATTACATCGGAGGAAAACCAATGGCGAGAATGGAGCAGTCGGGGCTGGTGTATACCAGTGACGTCATTTGCCCTAGGGCTACAACCGCCATTATTCGGGGCTTCGCTTTCGACCCAACCTTATCTACTCTTCTAACCTGGGGGGGGGGGGGTTCAGAGGCGGACTAATAAATCCATAAGGAAGCTATGGGGATTGTCATAAAAGCGGCATTTAGCCCGGCCGCACACCGGTGAAACATTCTCGTGAAGCTTCTATCACACACGCTTCATTGGAGGAAGCATAACAGGTTGAATGGGTGGAAGCATGCTTCACCAGAGTGCGGCACCCAATTGTTCCCATGTATTCCATCCTATGAAGCATGTACGCTTCACGACAGTGGCGCAACCAGCCCTAAAGTTTGGGGGGGGGTTCGAAGTTCTCATGACCTGTCTTTCAAATGTCTCCGAATGCAAAGCGTTATCAAATAATATGTATACACTCAACAAAAACGCGAAACGGCGCGAACACGCGAACAAAGAAAATGAAACGAAGAAAAATGTTATGAAATGATGGAAACGGAATTTGAACTCTAAATGATAAAAGCGCATTCGATATTTGAAAAAAGCTTAAAATGAAATAAATTAACTTCGGGATTAATCCCAAATATCACTGCGCAGACATGTAACTGAAAATTCGTTAACCCGTACGTGATTCACGCCTTTTATTTGAACTGTCGTCCTTCCCCTTTTCAGAAAAAATTCAGTAGCGTCACATGTGCAGGGCGTTTCCTTCACAGGTTCACTTTACTAAAGTGAGTAGCTATATGTGACTGGCTTGACCTTAACCTTTCACCTTCTATCTTTGTGCCTTACCCGCCCCGCTCTCAGGTCGTTTGCTCTTTCTGCATCCCCCACCCTTGGGGAAGAGGGGGATGGAGAAGTATAGAGATACCAGAACCTCCCCCTTGGTTGCGCCCCTGCTTCACGAGAATATTTCACCATGCGCGGTCGGCGGAGAAGAATATTTTTAGGCATCCTCACGGAGCATGGGGAGGGATATGTCCATGCCAACCCAAAGGTGACCTTGGTCATCGAGGCATTGACCGGAGAGGCCTGACCCACATCCAAGGTCCAAGATGAGACATGTTTCATCTTCAGGTAGGGACAGAAGTTCGATGGCACGCTCTGACATCTGCACCTGGATTTCCATCATTCGTGTACTGCAAAGTACCAATAAAATCCATTGCATTCTCCCCTTAAGAACTAGTAAGTGAGAAAAAGGCAGGACTTGCTTGGTAGAGTACTTCATTGCCTCATCCTCATTGTAGTACTGAAAGAGTGAAAGAAAAACAATTACTAAAAAGGTTTTGATAAATATGATTATGGAAGGAACATAAAAGCACACTTACCACCTCTGGTGGCGCCTGATGTTCGGGGCGCTTCCCAGATGACATTTTTGCAAAATGAAAGTAACTAGTTCACAAAGGACATCAGTTGAATATAAACGCACCATTGTTAGTCATTATATTACGCAGGAGGCATAGCATCGGAGGAAAGTCCAGCTCTTTCATATGGAAGAGTCCAGTGAGTCTGATTTGGACCATAAGTAAAAATTAGATTACACTAATAAAGTTGTATTGAATTTCATCTTTATTGTAAAAGCTGGGAGTGAAAATTTCTATCAGTTGAGAGGTGGAGAGAGATCCATTTCATCATACCAAGCCATGTCCCGGTCCACATCCTCAAGGTCGGCCTGTGGAAAAATTCATGTGGAATAACAACTCAGTGGCACAGTTCAACATTACACACAATTATGGGAACTTACAGGATAGTTTCTCAGGGGGAATCAAGGGATGAGTGGGAATAGGAGGAAGAGGATGAGGAAGTGGATACAAGAGCTGGAAGAGGTGGGTAGGAACGGTAGGGTCTGTGCCCAAGCATTTGTTCTTCATTTATCACCATTAAAGGATGATTCCCATCTAAGACTCCCTACATTCCCCTAATTTTCATTAGCTCCCATATTCATAGGTTAATATGAACACAGAAAACAGAAAGGGATGGATGAGATGGACTGATTCAAAAAGTTAGTTTGCAACCTCATGCATATTCCTTTAACCCTTTCAGACCTGAATTAAGGCCACTATCTGAATAATATTCTTTTTTGAACTTTTGAGCTCTTTTGTGATTGTAATTGAAATTTTCATGCTTTATATGTAGTTTTTATATTTTGTATAAATTTACCATATCATACCACATATTATATATTATACATTTAATTAAATAACTGAAGATTACAAAACTAATGGGTGAAAGAAGGCCTCTGATGGAACTGAGCCATGCATAATTGTGCCCATTGTAGCGTAATATGGAGGGCAAAGTCACGAGAATCCTAAGAAATTGCCATAGACACAATGTAAATGCAATGTCCATTGGAATGGGTGCCAGGTCTGAAAGGGTTAAAAAATCTAATTGTGCACAGTTTTTTCCATCCCTATTTGCAACAACTTAAACTGTTAAAAAGTGATCCTGCAAAGAATCAAATAAATGTAATATAATGAGGCTCTGACCTTCATTTTCCATACATTTCCTTCAAGTATAAAAATTTGTATACAAAGCAATTTCTCATTGGGTTTAGGATTGGATAGGATTCTATGTTTACAACTGATTCACTTACCAAACTCTCCTGAAAAGGATGTGGGTTGCAAAAGGTAGGTTTGATTTCTGAAATCTGGATTGAATGACCAACAGAGCACTTGTTCTCACCTCAATTTCAGATTCTGGCAACTCCTCATAAGATGGATCACCTGTGTCTGTATTTCCTTGCTCCATCCGCTGCAGTCCTTCCATTGCACCCATGTTCATTGGATCAAGGCTAAATGAGAGTACCGGTATTTTGATATTTTTTTTAGCACCACAAAAAGACAACTTGCATTCACAATAACTGCATAGAGTTTCGTCTCAGCCTCCATGGGAAGCTGTAAGCACCACTACCTCATACTCGCAGAAATGTTTTGGTTTCAGACAAATCAATAATATTTTTATAGCAATGCTGCTTGAAAATAAAATGCTCATACTTCCTTTTTACTTCAAGGCTTCATATTCTGCTTTTCCTCTTTTTTACCCATTTAATGCTAACACTCCCATGACAGAAGCAGGTGTTGGAAGAGTTCCTAAATCTGCTGTGATTGACAAAAGAGAAATTCTCAGAACTAAAGGTATTAAAAGACATTCAGCAACCCTCATTGATACTTTTATCACTGAAAATATCTTGATTGTCAATCACTACAGATAATTTTTAGGAACCCTTACAACACTTGCTCCTTCTATGGAAGTTTTGGCCTTTGGTGGATTAATGACATTTTCTCATGTCTCACTTTTGGATCATATTCAATACCATTGACATAATCCTTAACTTCCCAGGTATCAGCACAATTGACATTTGTCTTCTCCTCAGTTTGACCTCCACATCATCAACATGGTCATCTGTAACAAAACACTCACAAATTGTGGGAATTTCTATCCATTTAAGCTCTACAACTCTACATTCTAGGAAGCAATAGGTGCATCTATCTTGGCGATGAAGACATCAATGAAACAAAAGTTTCAAACAACCATCCCACATGAAATTTTTTAGTTTTACCATTAACAACACAGCTCTTCACAAATACTACACTTCCAATAAAATTAGGAGAGCCTCTCCCATGTTGGCAATAGCCTCAGACAACCATCCATCGCAAACCCCCCCATATCCCATCCCCTTCATTCCTCCCTTTAGAAAAACTTTGAGAAACCAGCCATATATGCCATTTTCTGTCAAACCCATGAAGTCCTCCTGATAGATGATGACACAGCTGGCTACCTTACTGTTTCTTTCTATTGCCATTGCATTCCTACCATACTTGATTTAGCAACTTAAGTGATCATCATTACTCACTGGAAATGACTGTTAAAATAAATTTCCAGTATAGAGCTGTTCTATTATGTAACATACCAGTTCTTCCCAACATCTTTAACCTTTTGACTGCTACTGATGCCATATGGCGTCAGTCCCGATGGCCCAGCAGGGGATTTAAATGTTAACTACCATTTTAAAGGCCAGGTATTTAACAACTTAAATGGACATCATATATGTATGTATCACTCATTATGGCTCCACATTTAAGTAAATATCAAGAACAACTGAAATTTGCATTTTATGGGGGAAAACCCAGCACAGGGGGTATTACAGGCCCATAAAAACCCAGCAGTCAAAAGGTTAAAAGATGTTGACCATGACTGAAGACAATGCTAGTATTCCTATCTGGATCATGAAGCTGCTGCCCTCCCATTCTGACTGTCCCATGTATAGGATATCTTACAATGTTACATGTTCCAAACCTGTGTAGATGCATGTTTGGTATTCTCAAATTTTGGGTGTTTACACTTCAGATCACCAGCATCCCATTGCAGATCTTGTTTTCTGGTTTTTCCCTTATTACATCTGTCCCAAGAGAAAAAAAAAAATTCAGCAAAATAGCTTAAGTGATTTCCTTGTCAGCTACCAAGGGAAGCTCTAGTCTACATAATCTTGTATTCACACAAGCATTTTCTTGCCTTAGATGGGAATTACCAATTTTCTCTTGACAGCTCTGTAGGCCATGCTCTTCCATGGACAATTTCTCACAAAAGAGAACTTTCTACCATGAGGTGAGGGAAAGGGAGGAGACCATAGGCCATTACCTGAGAGCTTTTGTGTAATGTTCAACAGCCTCATCCTCCTTGTGGATCTTAATGAGGAGATCAGCCAGGGTCTGGTGGACAGAGCTCATGCTCCGGTGTTCACTTGCTTTCTTCAGGACCTCTATCGCTGCCTCATAGTCAGAGTTCTTCAACATCCAATCGTCACTTTAATTTCAATCCATCAACCAACCCTATCCTCAATCATGGATAAAAATATTTAAGGGGAGACCATGAGCAAAGAATTGCAATATACATATATATACACATATTGCATACAATGACTATTTTCCAAACTACTTCTACCATATTAGTGCCAGAAACCTGAAATTTTGCATGGATACTCAGAAATCACAAACCTCAAATGTGTTGGGACCAGTTTTGATGATTATTTTTGATGACTGAAGTAGGCAGCTAAGAGACAACTGTCACCAAATTTTTGAATAATATGACCGAAATTGTTCATTTTTGCATCAAAAAATTGGAAAATTCACTTTTTTGCTCCCAACAAGCTGTAGCTGTATGTTTTATGAATCTGAAGAAATTAGGTTGATTTTTTTAACCACAGCTTGGGAAATGCCGGATGTACCAATAATTTAGTTCTTTGAGAATATCTCAGAAACTGCTGGAGTATGATGTAAAAATTATGTTGCAATAAGATCTTTGGAATACAAGCTTTTCAAAGGTACCAACAATTTTTACTTTTTGCAAAGCATCTCAATTTTTATGTTTTGCTCATAGTCTCCCCTTAAACATACAAATGCAAGTTGTGCATGAAATCATCGAGTTCCTCTGTGTATTCATGTCATCATTTGTCAGTTATTATTTTTAATTTCTAGACTTTTAGTCTTCCAAGCAAAAAATGCATTCCAAAGAATGGGCCATTCTGGTACTCTCTTCATGTCAATTCACATATAGAAAATATTGTAAGATTTTAGTGAAATTAAATTGGCATGATAATTTCTAGCTATACTGCAATACCCACTGTTCTTTAAATTTTTAACAATATAGATTTTGAATTTCATTACATTTTCACTGGGTTTAAGTCATGGTCACAAAAACCACAGGACTTAGTCAATGGAACTCACAGATTCATGAAGTTCAGCAAGATGTTGAGCAGCTGGGAGATAAGAGGGATCTTGGTCCAATGCCTTCATCAACAGGGACTTGGCTTTCTGCTTCCCAGCATTGCCTGCCATTGGGTCCTTCAGCAGCACCATTCCATACAACTAGAGATGACAAAATAAACCCTACAATTCATGCCATTTTACAGCAAGGAAATATAGAAACACAGGCAGAGGAAGAATAACAGACAGTGAGGGCACGGGTAGAGTGTCCTAGGACTTTGCAAGCAGAACTGGCCATTGCAGCTGCCTCTCGCATTCGTCGAAGTTCAATGTAACACATCACCAGGCCATTGTATGCAGCAAATCTTGGACATGGTGGCTGCAATGGAAAATTGCAAATTATCAACAAACCTTCCTGCAATGATGGAACTTAATTCTTTTGAATCCTAAGAACAGCACTTGATGGGCCAAATTATTAAGGTAAATCCCATGCTGGTAACAAAACCTCATGGATAATTCAGGTCTCTAGAAGACACATGAAAGCATACTTGTGTATCAGCCACTAAACAGCAGAGGAAGCATGCATTATTTAACTTCTTTTTATTTTTTATAATGCATTTTTCCAGGATGGTATTCTTTTGAGTCATTGAGCAGATCATAGGAATCATGGCATATTTAGATTGAAAAACCCATCAGATTTCTTTGAACAGGTGCATCATCCTTCTACAGCTTGACTTCTTTCTAGAAAAAGGACTACACTTATCTGCTTCCAAAAGTTTTTACTTTAGGGTAAATGGAGTAGAGCAAAGTCCTGGCCATTTTAAACACATATGGCCACTCATAAACATGGTAATACTGAAGTAGTGCACAGCAACAGCATAATGTTCCATCAAAATGTCCTCTTCAGAAGCTTCATGATTAATATCCATACCAATGACCAGGGTTGTATGCCATTGACCCATGTAGTAGTACTACCAGAAGAAGTGTAAATTCCTTTTGCAGAACAGATGGAAGATTTTTTCATATTGAAACAGTTGCAAATACATTGATCTCTACAACACATTCTCGACCAAGGGCCTGGGTCTTTGCAATCTAGTTCAATGTGATAATATTGATACTGGATATGGACTGCCTTCACCATCATTCAATCACTGAATCTGGGTTCAGTTTTCTACCAAGCAGTCTTAGAGCTGTAGTTCAACAATTTAACTAACTAATTTATGGGCATATTTGACCCAGGAAATTATCCCAATTGCAAAGGGATAAGTTCTTCAATTCCCCCAAAAACAGCCATGAAGGCACATGGCTTTATCTTGTATTTAAAATTAATTAAACTCCATTAAATCCTGGCAAGGGTACAACTGCACTCCAAGTGGGTACAGGTTGAATTAACTCAACTTCACCATCTCAGATGCAATCATGAGTTTCACAAAGTGTAAGACAAAGTCAAGTAAACAGATGATTTTTTGTTTAATTGAATCACCCAATGACTTTCTGATGCATACAATGAAGAATACGGAAGAAGGCTTACTAGCAATTACACTCTCACATAATGAATTTCAAAAATGGCAGACACAGAACAAGCATGCAGATAAAAACTAAACTACCTGAATAGCTTCACGGAAGTGAGTAATGGCATCCTGGAATTTCTTCACCTCCATTAATATTGTCCCTTTCAGGATGAGAGTCTCCTGATGGCAGGGATTCAACATCAAGGCCTATTGCATAAAAACATGACATAGTCTGAACCCATGAAAGCTTCACCACACTCCTGATTTTTAATGCTCCACCTTCTGTGCAAAACCAAGTGCCTGCTTGTAATTTTTGGCAATGACAAGAGACTGAGAAGTTGCAATCCAGGCCTCAACAGTGTTGGGATTAATTGCCATGAGCTTCTGAGCCAGTTGTTCACACTCTTTCTCACGCTTCTCCAATGCGTAAAGATGGGCCAACATGTCCATACCCTTGTGGCTCTGTGGGTCCAGTGCATGTGCCTTTGGGAAACAAAAAAAAGCCAAAACACCAACTCAGTGAAATGATGTAAAAAAAAATTGAACACATCCTGAACTATAAATATATAAGTGCTTTTCCAGCTTTTACAAACATAAATCGATGCCAGCAATGAGGCCCTAATTTTCCCAAAGGAGGCAGTGAGAAATGCTCTGTGACCTACTGACTTGTTGGTCTATTGGTATGCACATTTTAAAAATTATTGCTATAGCTCTTCAGGGACTGGTACATCAAAATTTTTTTTTTTCCTTTGCAAAACACATTCCAAAATAACATGAGCTAAAGAATATGAATGTGATCGTCACCCTCTCAAGTGCACTTCGGGCAGCTCCATAGTCCCCAGTGAGATACAGAGCTTCTCCAACTGTTGAAATGAGACTAGAGCAGCACCTGAGAGGTCCATTATCTTCTAATGATGCCAATGTCTGAGCAGCTAACCCAGGCTCAGAGCTGTTCAGCTGCCCATATCCCTTGATCAGGGAGTGCACCCTGTCATATTGAAGAAAAAAAACAATAAAAATTTGAAACTCCAGCAAAACTTGGAAGCCATACCAACAGAGAAAAACTCCATCTACCCTAACCATTCAGAATGAGAGGTTCCAGCTCCTCCAGCCATGACTAGGGACTGAACTTCAGATATTTTCACACCCAAACTCAATAAACCAAATGCAGCTTCCAAGGCAAGTGGAGAACCCTGAAAATTAATTCAAGAAATGACAAGTTCTATTTGTTCTAAAAATTATAAATGCTAAAGAGTGGGTAAAAAACGTCTGAATGTTGCCAAGTTGAGTGATTTACCTTCAAGACTTCTCTGTATGCTGTAATGGCTGATCGTTCATTTCCTAGCATTTTATACAGTCGTCCAAGGGCCATGTTAACCTTCAAGCTTCGATGCCTTGCCAGAATGGATTCCAGGATGGAAACTGCATCTTTGTAGCTCTGCTGCTCCACCAGACACTGATGTATCTTGAATTTGATATCTGAATGGTAAAGCACACTGGTAAGTAGGCAGAACAGGTTAGGCCAACCAATATCCTACTAAATATAAACTTTACGGTATCCATTAAGTTACTTCACAATTTTAAGAACTCATTTCACCCTAAACATTTTAGATTTAAAAAATCCATATCTATGTAAAAGATTGGTTTATACCAATTCATGGAGTGCAAACTGCCACTTATAAATATGAATACATTTTTATTCATTAAAAATTCCTGAAAATGTTGCATAAATACATAAGAAAATGTCAAAATACACATGGAAGAGGATTATGGAAATACAGTGGATTCCGCTTAATTGAGCCATCCGTTAATGGGGGCAGCCGGTTTATCGGGACATTTTGTCAGGAACGGAATCATTTCTATGCGAGTGCATTAAAATTTCGCCGCATATTCGGGACGAAAATCCGCTTTACTGGGGCAAGGTTGGGGGGCAGCCGTCGGGCTGAGATAGGTTTCGCCGTTTCTTCTGCGGATTTGAGCCATTAGTTCGGGTTGGGTTTTTCCGTTATTTTTTCTGGGGATTTTAGGCAGTAGTCCTGGGTGGGCCGTCGCCGGTGGTAGCCGTCTGTCCGGGATTGGAATCCACATCAGTGCTCAAGATATCGAAGCGCAAGGATTTGTCCCTCTGTGCGAAGATCGTGCTCCTGGACATGGTTAAATTGCACGTTGAAGAACAGACGACTCGAATTCCTGCCCCTGAACGCGACGTCGATCATCCAGTCGATGGACCAGGGTGTCATCAAGAATCTGAAGACAGGAAGGAAGTTGTGCAGATGGCTCTTGTAGCTATCGAAGACAACCTGATAAGCCAGTCGTCCGTGGCCATCGACGTGAGTTCTCAGGTCTCGCTCCTCGACGCCGTCCGCTTTGTGGCTAAGAGCTGGCGGACTGCCAAGTCAGAGACCATCGCAAACTGCTTCCGTAGGGCTGGCTTTCATTCTGGACCAGAGGTGCCAGCGTCGACCTTTGAGGACGGTTCGGTCATTCTTGATGTCACTTACGGAGAAGCCTAAGTCAACATCGACGAACAAGCACCATGCTTCGCCGAATGCGATGACTTCGAAGACGATATAGTCAAGGAAATTGTTGCCAAAAGGCCTCGTTTGGGGGATGACGCAGACGAGGAGCCTGAGACTTTACTAAAGGTGACTCACGTTGAGGTCAGGCGCTCAGTAGACATCCTTTAGCGAGACTTTATTGAGCAAGGATTGGGCGATACAGGACATGCTGCTCTTGACACTTGTGCTGAAGAAGTCTTTAAAAAAGCTTTTTCAGACATGAAACAAGGAACTATGGACAAATTCCTTGAATCATACCTCTTGTTTTTTCGCAAATAAAGGGCATTCGTGTCTGGGTTTCTTATATTTCTTTACTATAAGGTAACTTCGCTTTATTGGGGCGAAACGACCTGGAACCAACGTGTCCCAGTAAAGCGGAATCCACTGTATATGCACCTTCTTGTCATAACAGTTGACAGCTGAAAATTCCCTCCCCCCCCCCCTCTTTTATTTCTTTCTTCTCAAAAAGCAGCAACTTTTCTTGGAGAATTTGCTGAGCACATTTCACTTCCCATAGAGTCATTCCATGCCAAATCAGCCAGATGAGCTCACTCATCTCTGATTTTGATGGAAATCGGCAGAGATAGAAATGAATTCTCATTTAAAAAACTACTTTGAAGCATTCATTTAAATTTTATCTTGCATCATTCTCTGGATATTTAGGTATGAATTTCACAATTTTTGGCTCCTAGTGTCCATCCATACCGGAACTGTGAAAGTGTATCAGCAATAAATTCTCTCCTTATGAAATTAGAAGCTTCATTCAGGCATCACTTTCACATTGATATTGCCCCCTTCGCAGTGATACTATCAGTGTTGGGAAGGTACTGCATTACTGTAATCAGAATACATCCAACAGTAACACATAGGAACTGATCATGTTTCGCAAAAAGTAATCATGCCTGGAAGTGAAGTTATTTTTTCCTCCAAAAAAGTAATAAGATTACAGTCTGTTACTCTCTTGCATGAATTGCTGAATGGCAGATCCCTCCCCCCATCCATTGTCTAGCACTTTGCTACTTGACCCTTTGTCTAGTACTTCTCACTCTGCTGAGTTCTTTCCCATGACCTCCCACCCCCCTACCCCCTTGGAGAGATTGGCTGTTATCCCTCACCCTATTGTGGCAAGTCAAACTTGTGGATTACCCAGCAGAGCTCAACTGAAAAGTAAAGCAAGAACAATTTGATTACTGATTAGAGATAATATTTTCAAGGGGACAACATGATTAGAGTTACAGATTATATTTGCTTCAAAGGAGTTAGTAATCAATTACAAATGTGATGAGTATTTCAAGGAATCCTACCTTTAGTCAAATAAGTCTCACCAAAAATTCTTAAATTTATTCTACAGCCTATTAAAAAAAGAATTAATACAAATTAAAAAAATATATATAGGGTCAGGTGGGGCTAATTGGTCATGATTTATTTTGTAAGCTAAGATAAACCAACAGAAAAACCTTTATACCTCAACCAGTCATGTCATTCAACTACATATTCTGCCCAAGAATGAAATATGTAAATGGTGATAGCGTACAGAATAAATCATGACCAATTAGCCCCACCTTACCCTATGCACAGGGTGGTCAGTCCACAATTGTCTTCCCGAAAATAAAAGCTTATTACTCAGGAAGTAATAAGCTACATCTGATTTCAATTATATTTGACTGAAATGATAGCCAATTCAATATATTTTTATTGTGGAATTTAGCATTACATAATAAACAAGAACAAAGTTACATCCTAACAAGCACAAGTACCCATATCATGCAACAAAAGCCTGTAAATATCACAATCCCTTCTGAAATCCACAATTCCATCTTGAGTTCCGCAATTCATTTGTGGGTTTTTCATGCATTGCGAGGGATTGTCTGTGTCATAGGTGACCTCAGTATCCTGCAGAAGACAAATATTGCATTTTTGGTTTGATAATTTGAAGAGCGCAACTTTGGTGTGAGGAAAATTTAGAAATTTCTTCAGTTTGAGTCCAAATGCCTCAGTTCCTGATGAGAAGATCATGCAAGCAATTCATAAGAGGCTTCTGAACCTGAAAAGATTTATCAGGGACCTATGACTACCTAGATATGCTGAAGCAGGCTATTGGAGATGCCTTCGACACAGTAGGACCAGAGATGATCGAAAGAAGTCAGCTAGCATTCAAAGAGAGACTGCACCAAGTCATTGAAAATTGTGGATGTCATATTGAACACTTGCAATTTGGGGGTTTTCATTTGTAAGGATGTAACTTTGCTTAAGTTTTATATGCAAGGCTGACATTTCCACAATAAAAATATATTGAATAAGTCATCATCATTGAAAGTCATAAATCATTGAAATTGGATGCATACTTCCTAAGTAATAGGCTTTTACTTTTAGGGAGACAATTGTGGACCATTCTGTATATCAAAGTAACTCCTATTGCCAAAAAAATTACGAAAAGATTTTGAAGAAGGTTCTTTCTTTCTCCATCAGATAATTTGGGATAGAATGACCCATAAGAAAGGTTGCATTTTTCTACATTGTGGAAAGAGATAGGTGCAGAAGTCCATGTTCACAACTATTGGCTCTTACTTTGTCTATTTTATAAGAAAAAAAATTATGTTCACCCTCTGCTCTATTCTGAAGGTTTGCCTTTCACTTCTCACTTGTCATGCAATGTACATGCAGTATGAAAAGTAACTGAAGATTAGTATTTACCCCTTGATTGTGTACCTGCACAATGCATCAGTGGACTAAGAAGGAGCATGCCACATTAAAAATATGCTGATGCATATGAGATGATGGGACTTTATGGAACCTGGAAATGAAAGCAGAGAAAATGATATAAGTGCTTTGGTTAAGAGATGAAGAAAGCCCCTTGGGGAAGCCAGTTTTATTTTTCTTCCTTCTACCTGCCTGATCTGGTTTTTTGTCCTTCCCCCGTAGGGATCATGGTAGGGCACAGAATAGACAATGAATTGTAGAGGCATCTCCAATATGCTTGACATTCTCTTCCAAGGCAATGTCCTTTCTTCCTTCTTCCCTTTACAGCAGTTATTAATCTCTATATATTTGGCTCATGCATCAATGCACAATTTATGAATGCTTAAGGATGATCCATCAATGCTTCCAAAAGTTATTATGATAGCCCAAATGCAAACACAACCACTTTGTCTCAACTCACCACAATCTGACATCAACTGTTTTGGCTTCACTTCTGTATCTCCTTTTAGGTTTTTGGCTTTTGTGAGGTGTTTCTTGGATTGGAGGGCCTTGCGGAAGTACATCTCAGATCGCTTGAACTCCTTCTCATGCATTAAGGCCTCTCCCATGAAAAGAAGGGCTTGGAAATCCTGCACATCACCCAAAATACCCTGCCCATACTCTTTCAATGAAAGGGCAAAAGTTCCCTGAAACAAAAATTGAAGCATTATTATTTTCGTCCATAGTAAACTTAAATGAAGTATGTTGCAAAATTTCTCAGAATGTATTTTAAAAAAACTTCCTAGACCTGAATTTAGAGAATATTCAGCCCTGAGAGCCACAAATTCAAAATGATGGTGACAAGTTGAAGGTAACAGTATCTTCTAACAACAGCTTCAAATTTTATATGCTAGAGCTCAACAGTCAACAATACATTGTATGAACCACACTTGAGGCATTGCTTATGGTCTGAGGATTTTTCAACTACCGAACCTCCCACATGAATGTCTAGAAAATGTCCATCAGGATTATCTCTTCATGCAAAACACATGAGAGCTGCAGGATCTTCTTTTCACCAGTTGCAATATAGCAGCTTTCTAAGATTATTTATCCTTGGGCTAACAGTTTCTCTTTATACTCAAAAACTGAGTAGCAGTATAAAATGTTCATGCTCAGGTTTTAAAACACAATTAGCAAAAGTTGATGAAACCTGAACTTGAACCTAGAGAAAGCCTGGCAACTCTAGCAAGAAGCCTTTGATATGGTACAACTCTCAAACTTTTTTACATGCATACAATACCCTCTGCAATCTCTTCAGTATAAGACACCTGAAGGTGATACTCAAAAGTATCCTAAAATATTAATCAAGTAAGTCATTCTAAAGTACTCTTTAGAATTATAACAAGTAGAATATTGCATCCTTTACTATTTCTTGATCATATATTGAGATCAAAACCTATGTGAGGTTGATAAATAACAAGTTAAATTGGACAGTGTCTATGGGCTGAGCTGGCTTGGCCTTGACTTCAGGACTGGGCTGGTAATCATGACCTCAAATGTCACTCCCAACACTATAAAGCTTCTGGCAGCTCACCAATTACAGGCTTGTCTTTTAATGCATAGGAAGGGGCTTCCTTTGTCTTGGGAGAAGATTTTGTGCAATCTTTGGCCAATCAGCATGAAACTACACAGCTCTTCATTATTGAAAGATATCATGGCGATTTAAAATCTTCTGACTTCATGTTGTGATAGGAAATAGATGACACACGCTATAACTAATTTAAGATGTTTCATAGAAGAAATTCTTTTGTTATGGGGGCACCTGCTTTGAAATCAACTTGGTTGACATATGGAGCTGATACATGTTATCCATTGTATGATCTACTAAAAAGCCAGGCAAACCCTATGTGTGCCTGTCACCCATTAAAGACTCACACTGATTGGGCTTTGAGTAAGCCCTCTCTGCCTGGGCTATATGCCTTTGTGAAATTCTGCATCTTAATAAGTACTCTTAGGTTAAAATTGTTGAAAACAATATACATGGCACTTACGGCTATTGTACGTCTTGTGAACACCATGTACACCCTGTGTACACCCATCCTTTAAGCCCTGTCTTCGCCTTGTGACTATAGCCATGTACTAACTAAGTATAAAGCATGGGTGGAGGAGGCCTAGAATATATATTTTCCAGCCTTGATTAAGCCATCTTATCCATTTTCTATTAAATGCGCCATATTGAAGCGCCTCCCCAGCGCTCTCTTACGGTTTCCGTGCGAGGCTATCTGCTGGGAATTTTTATTTCTACTGGAGCTGAACGCCGACTTCTAATTCTCATATACAGTCTAACTCTCGTTAATTCAGACTCGAGGGGACTGGTGATTTTTCCGGATTATCGAGTCCCTACCCGAGTGACCATTCATTTTTCTTCTTTTTTGCAAGAAGAAAACCGCACAAAATGAAGGTGCCTCATTACTCGGTTCCAGGAAATTGGGGAGATCAAACGTTTATTTATTTATTTATTCATTTTAAATCCAAGGGTGAGGGAAAGTAAAGACAAGGGGAAAAGACAGGGAAATCTTTTATTTTCTATTGTATTATATGTATTTTGCTGGAAAGTCCGGATTAATGGAAGATCTGGATTACTGGCATTCGGATTAACAAGAGTTGACTGTATTGCACATACAGCAATAGTAGCAACACACGGCAGCGGTACCCTCAGTGACATCACCACTACAACCACTATCAATGTATCATCCATTCCATTGACTGACATTGCATATAAAAATTATCGCATGCATTTTGGCATACGTCATTTACGTCGCACGACAACCCTGTAGTAGGGTAATGGGCCGGAACGGGAAGGTGTTCACGTCAGGTGTACAGGGGTACACAAGATAGGTGTTCACAGACCTATGAGAGGTGGTCACATAGCCCTGTATAAGGTGTACACATAGGCTTATAGTAGGTGTTCACATAACGAACTCGGGGTGTACATGGTGTTCACAAGACGTACAATAGCCGCACTTACAACATGAAAGCCATCATTCTGGAGAATACAACAGCCCTTGTGACTTTTAGGCCTAACCGTAGGCATCCTTTTCACTACAGTTAGCCAACTCAGCCACAACTTGGAGGCCAGGCTATCGTCTAAAGAATGTAGGTGTCATCCACTGAGGAGACGTTATGGGTCAGGTGACTTTCAGCTGGTTCCTTAAGTCAGGGTCGAGCCAGCTCAACCAACAACCAACAACAGACACTGCCTTTTAATTTATATCAATGGCATCTGACCTTCGGCTCATGACTTTAGTAGTTCTTTGGCAAAATGTATGCAACCGTGTTTCTATTATTGTTACTATCAATTATGATTTAGGACATGTCTTGCTTCATGACGGCCAGACGAACGATATGTCTTAGAAGAAAATCATGAGGTTCCTAACCTAGACCTAGCTATGCCTCATTACACGAGGATTCCCAAGACCAAGATAGCCTAAGGAAACTCACCAAAGTTATAACATTGGAATAGAGGCCTTGTTCGTGCAGGTGGGACAATTGATCGAACATGGACACCATGATACTTTCACGACGTGTCTACCGGGAGTTTTGAAAACACCACCCACGAGGCAGCCATACCAACCCCGCCTTGCAACAGCTAGGAGCAGACGACAGGGAAGATGTCACGAACTCTGCTGCACATAATACTGCATATGGCTGCGGGCTCTCCTGATTCACCCGACCCACTGGTCGTTTGGGGCTGCCAAAGGCTGATTTCAAAGCAACAATTCAGTTGTTGTTCGGTTCCAGTTTCAGTTTAGACTCTAGACCGAAATCTCACTGTGCGTTTGTCGACTTTTATCTCTAAGAAAGAAAGAAACTGCAATTGAACTGCAGTTTTGAAATCAAAGTTTTGGTGATCTGAGTCTGAGTCGAGATAGGGGAGGGGAAATACTTTTTCCTTTCCTTCTGAATCTTATCATTCCTTTTTTTTAAAGCTTCTAGACTGATGCAGTGGACAATGTGAATTTGGACTCAAATTTAGTTTCTGCCTACAGTCTGTGAGATAGACAATGGTTTAATATGCAACAGCAAAGAGAGGTAAATGGAAAGGCTGATGATAATTTACTAATGATAGGGAATGATGCAATGAACTGATACATCTAAGACAGGAAACTACCTGACCGGTGCTTTCCTGGACATTATCGTTTTTAGCAGGCTAGCCAAAGATGAACAAAGAATGGCAATGTCAGTTTTAATTAATTAAGTTAGTTATTCATTTCAGGAGAGTTAGTGATATCAAGAGGCGATTTCGCCCATTTCGATATCACGTGTCGAGGTCGAGCGTTCCTTAATTTTAGGGTAGGCCTAACCCTCTTAAAGCTATATATTTTTGTATTTTTGTATTTTTGTTTTT